>JARFJB010002235.1:455000-505000 GCA_036346205.1 Vesta saturnalis
AACATTAAACGTGTTTTAAAATTTTCAATTGCATCTTTTTGATTTGGTGGTTTGTCATATTTTAATAATGAGAAACTCATTTTATTTACATGATATTGAAAGGATATTCAAAGTAATTCACATTCGTGAAGTATTATATACCCGCCATAAAGGGGCGAATGGGGACTAAGGTGAATCGGGACATTCGGGTATTTTTTACAAAAACGGCAACCCTGTCTGGAGGTTAATGTTTTCAGCTCGTATAGTAGGTAGAAATCAAAGTAAATATGCTGGCTCCTGCATATATACCGGCAACCGGTTAGTTTAGTGACGAATAGTAAGAATAAAACGTGCCAGAAAAATCACTGAGAAATATCTTTAAATATTTTTTGATTGATTAGAAAACCTTATATTAAAAGTCTCTAAGGAATAAAGGTAGTAGTCTGAAATTTTTATAGGTCGGTGTCTGAAGTGTTTCATAAACATTAAAAAAAATTAAATCTAAAACTTTAAAAAAATGGAGGATACGATTTTTTAAGGTAAAGAAGTCATTTTTAGGGGTCAATCGGGGCAATGGTCCGAAAATACAAAAAAGTACCTGGGACAAGAGTCTAAGAAAAGGCGTAAAAGTAAACAGATTCCAAAATAATATGCCAGGATTGGACTGGACCAATTCTTCTTTATCGAGACATAAGAATGTCCTTATACAGAGGCTGTATGAAAATATTAAGAGGGCCCGTGCAGGTATCTCGCACGAAACAGTAAATTCATACTTTGACAATTTGCAAACCCTCTTAGAAAATGTAGAACCCAACTCCATTGTCAACTATGACGAGACTTGTTTTGTTGATGGCGCTGGACGAAAAAAAGTGACAGTAAGACGAAAAACTAGACATCCTGAACGGATTATTTATTCGGCAAAAAGATCCACGTCGGTCATGTTTACAGGAAGTGGTGATGGTATTTTACTACCCCCATTTATTGTCTATAAAAGTAAGCACATCTATGATACTTGGATGTCGAATGGGCCAAGAAACGTACCCTACGGCAGAAATTCTAGTGGTTGGTATGACCAACCTCTCTTTGAAAACTGGTTCGAAAATATTGTCCTTCCATATTTTAAAAAGCAACCTACTCCAAAAGTTTTAATTGGTGATAATCTCTGTATTCACCTGTCATATAAAGTCATTCAACTCTGTGAAGAGAATGACATAAAATTTGGGTTTTTACCTCCTTCATCCACCCATCTGACCCAGCGGTTGGACGTCGCGGTTTCCTTTGAAAAAAGCTTGGCGACGCGTGCTGGAAGAAGACTTATAAGGGCCCTATACCAAAGCAACATTTTCCATCATTGCTAAAAAAAACCTTAATAATTTCGAAACGATGAGTGAAAATATTAGAAAGTGATTTTTAGCCACAGGGTTTATTCCACTTGATAAAAATCAAGTTTTAAAGCGATTATCAAAACCAATAGATGAAGACCACGATCCCAACCATTGGACTGCTTCTGTGATCAATTTGCTAAATGACAGCAGGAATACTTGTAAACCAACAGTCACGAAAAAGAAAAAGGTGTCCATATAACTAGAAAAAATCGTGTCAATAGAAGATTATGCTCAAGCCGGTCCATCCTCACCAAGAATGGAGATTGTGGACGAAGGCAACTTTGATGAGCTTGATGTTGTGGAGGTTGGGTTAGGTTTTGTATCATCTTCTGATGACGAAGACGTTGACTTGGATTTGGAAAATTAAAAAAAAAGAGAATTTTGTTGAGATTCAATATCGCATAGATAAAGGAGACATATTTTATTGGCTTCATCCAGGACGTAGATGGCGAGTTAATCATCGTCAAATTTCTTCGCCCCAAGAAAATTGTTTAATTTTCCAGTCGTAGATGATGTCTCTATAATAAACAAAGAACAAAGTAAAAAATTGTTAGCACAGCCGGCAGTCTTGCGTAGAGGTGGCTACGAGTTCACCAAGAAATCTAGCCAAAGAGCTTACTTAAATTAATTTTTTTTAATTCTTTATTTGTGGTTTTTTTGTATTTGTGATTTGTTGTGTTCGTTAGTTTATTTCTTAAGTTTAAAAATGTTTTGTTAAGCTTTTTGTTTCTTATTTGTCAAATAAACGCTCATTTCACGATGATTTTCTCTTTTTTATCCCGCGTTTTTCTTTATTTCTTTATCCCGATCCGCCCCATTCCTGAGGTGTATCGGTCATTTCCATCAAAATAAATGGGGTATCCCGATTGCCCCATTTGCGGGGCGAATCGGGACACCTACAAAAAAATCTTTAAATCATCTATCAAGTGATGGGTGTGAATGATATGTCGTTTTGAAATTTATTTGGGAACTTCTATCTCATTTAGAGAAAAGGTTATTTAGGAAAACATGTCAAAACTGTCCCGATTCACCCTTTTTGACGGTGACTCTTGATTGTACTGTAATGGCACCACAATGATAGCAATTTCTCTAGAGTTACTGTTTATGATAGTTCCACTTAAATCTGAAAAAAAAAACACAGACAAGAAACTGACTTTAAAAGTGATTTTTGTGGTCTGAGTAATACCTCATCCGTTATTTATGATTAAATTGTGGTGGAATGGAAGGCGTAAAGTTAAAACTAGTTTCTTCAGGGGTATTTTATTGAAAAATATAATCTCTGAACAGGCTAATCTCCACTTTACATCTGTTATTTCACGTTTTAATGTTCACCTTATTTATTTGAGAAAAAATTCTCCCAAATAATTAATCAGTTGGTATTACATTCAAAATTTGTAGAGCAATGCTTCTGTGATAATTTGTATTAAATTTTTTTTAAAACATAGCAAAATAGTAGCATTTATTTATAGTGCATTTTACATTTTGGTTTTATACAGTATGATTATTAACTGGTAGTATGTTATAGATGGTCTCCGCTAGCCATGCTTTGCTCAATTCTACGTAGCCTATCCTCCTCTTCTAATTATGATGAAATAGAACGTTCAAGTGAGTGGTTGTGTGTTTGTGCGCGCTTGCAACAATTCAATTTTTTCATCAACAAATTACAGTATTTTGTGGTGAATAACGTCGTTTTGTGTTTAACAAGCATTAAGTTACTAGTATCTAAGAAAATGCCATTGTTATGTGTTATCTGCAATAAGAATGATAATAATTTAACCCTGCAGTGTGATGGTTGTAAAATGCATTTGCACACTACATGTATTCAAATGGATGCCGATGATGCTAAGCGTATTACCCGTCAGCATACTAAGGAGTGAAATTTTTCTGCAATGTTTGCAATAAAACAACGGATCAATTTTCGGAATTGAAGATTATGTTGAATGCTGTAATGGAACGTCTAGAAAAAATTGAATCAAGGCCGCTACAATCTCAAGAATTATCTCCTGAAGTCTTTGAATCGGTAGTTCGCGAAGTTCAAGACCGGGCAAGACGTGAAAGCAACATTATAATCTATGGTATACCTGAAAATCAAGCGTCCGATATTGCAATTGTGCATAACATTTTACAAAATGTGAAAACGAATATGGACTTGATTGATAAGGATAAGATATCGCGTATCGGTGCATTGAAACTGAATTCGGTTCGACCTCGACCATTACGGGTTACATTAAATAATTCGCATCAAGTTTATACTGCTCTCCGCAATAAGTTTCTGTTAAAATCTGTAATGGAGTTTAAAGATATATCACTAAAAAGCGACGAAACTCGATATCAAAGAGGATTGATGCAGAAATGCAGAGGTTTACTGAAAGAGAGAACAGAAAGAGGTGAAACAAATCTTACAATTAAATATGTAAACGGTTTGCCTAAGATTGTTGAAAAAAACTAAGTAACTCCAGCAGCAAAAGTTTAATTTGTTATTATCAAAACGTTCGTAGCATGCGTGGTAAGGTGTCCCAGTTCAATGTAAATGTAAGTGATTGCGAATACGATATTATCGCACTAAGCGAAACGTGGTTGTCTAATGATATATCATCTTCTGAGTATTTTTCTAATGACTTCTATAGTGTCTTCAGAAAGGATCGTAATTTTGAAATAACTAAGACTAAGCGTGGTGGTGGAGTTTTAGTCGCGGTTAAAAAATATTATGACTGAAAAGTTAGATCTAACGAGTTTAGAAAATTTGTTACCGGACTTTGATGTTATTGCATGCAGATGTACTTTGAGCGCATGTAGTTTGTATGTATTCGTGGTATATATTCCCCGTACACCGTATATTTTTGAACTTGAAGTGTTATTTGATTACTTTTGCAAAACTACCCAAATGTTAAGAATATTTTATTAATAGGTGATTTTAACATTCCTACATTTTGTGAAAATAAATTGTCAGATTGTTTATATGCTACTGTCACTAATTTTGCGGATGTTATGAATTTAAAACAGTTCAATAATGTTTTAAATAATCAGGATAAACTGCTCGATCTGGTTTTGCTAGTATTAGTGTTACTGTTGATAAGGAAAATAATCCATTATTAAAGGAAGACAAGTATCATCCAGCGTTAGTGTTTTCCTTTAATTTATCTGTAAGTTCGTCAGTCAATTTTTCTCCATCTCATTTTAGTAGCAAAGATATAACTTTAATAAAGCAAATTTTCCAGATCTTTATAACGCTTTAGCAACAATTAACTGGTCCAAGGTAACTGAATGTATTAATGTAAACGATGCGTGTGATAAGTTTTATTACATTTTATATGAAACGTTTAATGCACATGTACCCTGTTACGGAATTTTAGAACTAACCAAAAGTATCCTGCATGGTTTGATAAAAAAATTATATCGAACATTAGAACGAAAAGCAGATTCTACCATAAATACAAGAATCTCGGATGCGGGTATAGTTTCATCAAATTTAAGGAATTGCGATCGTTAATTAAACAACAAATCAACACTGCCTACAATGAGTATGTTAGAACAGTCGAAGTTTCTATCACTTGCAATAGTAAGACCTTTTGGTCGTTTGTTAGAGCTCGAAAAGGTTCTTCTAGAATACCAGGAAGTTATATAAAGACAACAATGTATTGGATAACCCACAAAATATAGTAAATGCTTTTGCCCATGAATTCCAAGCGGTGTATCAGGATTTGACGATGCAGGACGTTAACGTCATGCATCCTCAAATCTTGACTTTTTTAAATATTAATATTTCAAATATATCAGAGAATGATATTAGGTTGGCTATCTCTAAACTAAAAATAAACCAACAGCTGGTTTTGATCAAGTTCCGAGTTATCTTATCAAGGATTGCTCAGACATACTTATGCAACCACTATTAGCAATCTTTAATCTATGCTTAAAACGGCAACGTTTCCTGATAATTGGAAAATCACGAAAATCTGTCCTGTACTAAAATCTAAGGATCCCGCTGATATACGCAATTATCGACCGGTTGCAATTCTTTCCAATTTTTCTAAATTATTTGAACTGATTCTGTATAGTCACATTTACAGATCTGTAGAACCATACATATCACCATATCAGCATGGTTTTGTTAGAAAACGTTCCACCTGCACAAACCTTTGTTCTATCTCTCAATTTATCGCAGCAAATCTAGACATTCAAAAGCAGGTAGATGTGATTTATACTGACTTATCTAAAGCTTTCGATTGTATTGATCACGATCTATTATTGGCTAAGTTAGAAAGTTACGGTTTCAGTAGATTATTGGTTGGTTTTTAAATCTTACCGAGGTAATCGGAATCAAATAGTAGTATACAATGGTTATTCATCACCTCCATATGTAGCAAAGTCCGGCGTACCGCAAGGTTCACATTTAGGTCCTTTGCTTTTCGTATTATTTATAAATGACCTTGCTGAAAAACTTGATTGTAAAACTTTAATGTTTGCCGATGACGTCAAAATTTTTGCATCTGTCACTAATCTGAAGGACTGCGTTGCGTTGCAGCGTAATCTTTCAGCTCTTTCTAATTGGTGCAGTTATAATAGGCTTAAACTTAATATTAGTAAATGTAAAGTTGTATCGTTTTCTAGAAAGCGCAATCCTATACATTTTGTATATGAAATTAATTCTATGACAGTCGACCGTTGTGCAGGTATGAAAGACCTGGGTGTACATTTTGATATCGAATTATCTTTTAATCAGCACATGATGGACATCGTTTCATCAGCCAACAAATTATTAGGGTTCGTAATACGCCAATCTAAACAATTTACGAGTATCCGTACGATTAAGATATTGTTTTATGCCTTTGTGAGGTCTAGGCTTGAATATTGTGCATTAGTGTGGTCACCTCGTTATGGCTGCTACAAAGCTTTAATTGAGAATATTCAACGCAAATTCCTGAAGTATTTGTGCTTTAAGATGTTTAATGCTTATCCTGAGAAAGGTTGTTCAAATACAATGTTGCTTAACACCTTTGATATGCAGTCTTTAGAGACTAGAAGGAATATCATAACTTTGTCATTTTATACAAAATGATACATAATTATATTGATTGTGCTTCTATTCTTGCCAACATTTGTTTTCATATTCCTAGGTTAGAAACAAGACAAAGATGTACATTTCATGTCCCTTTTGCCAAATCTAATTTACTTTTAAAGTCACCAGTGGTTAAAATGTGTCAATTGTACAATGAGATATGTTCTAATTGTGACATATATTGCTCTCCATTAACTTCTATAATTGACTGTTATGTTAACTACAGTAATAGGGCTTAAAGGTGTTCAAGGAACTGTCCTATTGTCAACTATGTGTCCTTCTTGTAAATCATTTTGTTTTTAGTGTTTACAGTCACTTAACTCTGTGGGCATTATTGTTATTATTGTTATCATTATAATTATTATATATTATTATTATTATCATTGGTAGTACACATAATTAGTTACTACTCACGTTGATGGGTTGAGTATATATTTATATAAATCTTTGTATATGTGTAATATTATATAGTTTGCTCTGTAATTGGCTTTTGCTGTTGGGCAATAAAGGTTATTATTATTATTATTATATTTCAGTAAATAAAAGGCCATAGGAAATGCTATCAAAAAGAAAATAAACCAAGCAACTAAAAATAAAAGATTCAGATGTCACACTATCCATAACTAAAAATGTAAAGTACCTAGGTGATTGAACCATTCAACTTTTCTTGGAAACTGCATCATTGTAAATAGAATTTCTTTCAACGCATCACCTAAAAAAATGACTAAAATAGAGCAAACCTATAAATTACGATTATAATTATTTTAAACTTACACAATTTTGCAGAATTTTAAGGGAACATATAGTTAAGTACAGCAATACATCAAATTTTAGTTTAATAAGTTTTCACTTGTTTTATGTTCAAGTCTCCTAGCAACATAAATCGAATTTGTATCTTTTAGATGCTTTTTAGAACAAATTTTAATTTTGTATAACACACAGTTTTATAATTTATTAGATATGCTCACTATCACGATATTGCAGATATCATTTAAGATATCACCAAATGGTCTTTGCTTATGTAACTATTTTTAATATACCTAACCAATAATTAGGTGTTTATGCATTCTTTATGAGTTCATGTGTAATAGATGCTGATATTACAGTCTTCACATTTAATTTTGTACTCTTGGTATAATTTATGATGTCACAAGTTTTCAATTAAGAAGCATGTAGTATGTTATTCTTACAAGTCTTGCTTAGGCAACTCAATCTTTTTTAAAATTCTGATCCTAGTTTCCTAATCAGAATACTCTTCAATTTTTTGAGCTACCCCGATAAATACAAATATCAACCTATGCCTAGTTAAGTTGGTATTTTATGTACAAGAGAAGCAGTGGTCTATTCTACTCCCGGTAGTCTTAGAATTGGATTCCATTTGTGGCTAGGCCCACATCAACCACCCTATGAACGATTTCAAACTACATTCCCCAAAGCACTTGGTACTCCGAAACCTCCCTCGACTAGAAAAAATGTGCAAACTTCAGGACAATCAAAGTCAAGGCAAATTATCTATTAACCAGAAAATGTACATGATGCCATTTTTCAGTAGTACCATCTTTCATATTATAGCTATACTTGCAGCATTTTACAATGCATATACGTAGGTATATGAAAGTGTTATTCTACTAGTTATATTTGGTAGTATTAGTATTGATTATAGAAAGCTAAGTAAGGGCTCTATTCCACTAGAGATGGATCGTTTTTTTTCTAAATTAGACCGCATAACCGGTTCATTCAAAATTGTCATTGATGTAATTGTTCTATTTGTAGCTACAATTTACAATGGTCATGTTAACCTGGTTCAGTTTTCGCTAATGGCTAATTATGATCATTTGGTATCATATATTTTACCGCCATAATTTAAATTAGGCCTGTTTATCTTTTTCTTATTCCATGCACATTATTATCATTTTATATTAAAAATAACTCGATTTTTTTTATATTGCATAGATTGATGCCAGTAAATAACGATACAAATATATTCAGAGATAAGATCTAGTTATTTCTAGTTCTACTATGCTATTGATTCCATTTTCTATAGTAAGTTTTCAAGAATGTTGCAAAGGTCGAGGACTTACACCAAAATATATCCTTTACATGTAAGATGTAACAAATTTGCATACGAATTTTGCTAAAAGTAGACGTTCGTTCCGTTTTGAAACAAATGAGCCAACGTGACCCGTTCAAGATTCATGAACGCACCACAAAGAAATCGTCGGTACGAGGTAACGTGCCGGTAAGTGGCGGTATCTAGTGCCGAAAGGTTCAAGTACAACAATTTGCTTTAAGAGTTGTAGCTTGGAAATTTCCCAACCGTATAAGCGCAAATCCCATGTAAATCCCTTTCAAAATTTCCGCCTGCGCGATGTGGTGCTTGAGATATATGGTGCTAGTGATTTAAAATTTTCATTAAGCAGTTTTTAATTATTTCAACGTTTCTGTAATATTCAGTGACCCACACTTTCTGATAATTGTTATATTTTAATATACAAAAACACAATGTAAAATTCTACTGATTGTACACAAAGGTCTCTCTCTCTCTTAATTATTACATAAAATAATTTATGTGGTAACACTTGAATTGTGTTTGACAAACTGACGTTTAAATGGTCTTTATGTTTGTTGAAAACCCACATTGATAATATTTGTATTCAATAATTTAATTGTTAGTTATAATGTAACTTAAATAGCGTTTCTGTTTTGTTGAATACATACAAGAGTCACATTTTGCATTCAATACTGAAATGTGTTTTACAAATGACATATAAATTCCATTTCACCTTGTTGAATACTTGGTTGCATTTGTATTCAGTACCTGAAGTGTGTGCTGCTTGATGCTGTCAAACCAAATTTCCAGCTTGTTGAAAAACTGATAAAAATGCAAATTCACGCAATTTGTAGGCAAACAAATAAAAATATTTGTCGAAATACTGAAATAATTTAAGAGGGCAATTTTATGATTTATTTTAAACATCAAAAATAAGGGCGGAAAACTACATAATAAAGCTTTGAGAATTCCTTGTTAAAGTAATAAAGCAATATTATATGGTAAAAATGATTTCTATTGGATGATAGATGTCCATTGTAACAGGGATATTTAGTTAACTTTTACTACTAACATCAAGAGGGACAACCTGATTTTCAAACTTATACAGGGCGATTCTAAAACAACTAATAACTATTTATCCATGCGACATTTTCAGAAAAATGTTTTATTATGACATTTAGGTATATGTTTGCTTTAAGAAGGCGCAGCGTTTGTTTATTCAACATTTGAAATTAAGTTTTATTTGTGGAAATAAGTTAACATTGCTTTTACGGGAGTATGATGTGTTGCCGACTTTCTGTTTAGAACCGCCCTAAAGGCGACTCTAAACAACTAATAACTGTTCATCCATGCGTCTTATTAAAAAAATGTTCTATTATCACATTTAGGTCTATGTTTGGTAGAAGACGTTTTGTCTGTTTCTTCAACATTTGAAATTAATTTTTATTTGTGGAAATAAGTTAACGTTGTTCTTACGGAAGTATGATGTGTTGCCAACTTTCTCTTCAGAATCGTCAAGATCTAAATTATAGTTCTTTTTTAAACTAAGAAAAATGTAAAAGAATGGTTTACACATATATGTGAAAGAACTATACAGTCAACTCAATGCTCACGCCTCTTGCAAACATTAGAGTGCAGCATTGAGGTAGGAAGGGAGGGGGACGACATAATACCACTTCATCCGATACAAAAACGTCCGTGGTAGGTGGGACTAAATCTGATATTAACATGGCGGATACCAGGGTCAGGTCAAATTAAAATTAATAAAGTAACAGTGATAAATGAAAACAAAGTGTTATTTAAATCATGGCGTACGGCCCTGTAACATCCTACGCAGAGCACAACAAGCCATCACTATAATTTATAAAATTCAAATAATGTCACTTATACACTTTACACAAGGCAAACGACGTAAATCTGCTAAAAATATGTCCGACCCTTGGACGCTTTTCGAGATCGCATGTCGTCTCCCCTCCCTTCCTACCTCAATGGAGTGCAGACGTATATTTTCATCTTTTAAAGGGAAATGAGAATAAATGCGCAAATGCGGAAAAAGCACGCTTGTTTCCATGCGTACTGTTTTGTCGGTCATTAGTACTTTATATTTTTCTAATAATTATTATCTTAACTTTTCTTCCTTGTATTTAAAAACTATAAACTTTCATTATATATTTCGCGTGTATCTGTGTATGTGTAAGTTACATTATAAACTTGTATAAAAATTTAGTGTTTCTTCTTACTATTATAAATAGTGTTGTTGGGTTAGGTTAGAAAATGCCTTCAATTAAGTATTGCTACATTTGTGGTAAAGCGGATAACTCTATCTTTACAAAAGTAATACGGTAAATTTTTTAAAAATGTTTCACGTATTAAAAATTTATTTCTAGATTTCCAAGTGACAGAAATCTTAAATCTCCATAGCTTCAAGCATGTCACCTAAATGAATTAGATGATTTGTCTAACATAAGATTATGCTCTCGTCATTTTAATTCTGATGATTTTACTGACTTAAATGCAAAGCCTAAAATTGTGCAATGTTTCAACTTTTGATGCTTCCACACCAAGTACGTCACAGATTATGACTGTCGCAGAAAGAACTTTAGGTATTCAAAAAGAAGTCTCGCAGGAGATTGAAACAGAGAATGAAAACTTAGAAATCAATGGTTTGTATATTTACATTATAAATCCTTTTTGATTTAATATTTTTTATTATTTTATGGAACATACATATTTGTAAGTCTGTTTTACTTTTTTTTTTTAGCTCAATGTACACCGAAAAGAAGACGCTTCTTTGAACCGAGATATATTTCCAAACGAAGTTGCCCTGATGTGAGTACACCTCGAACAGCTAAAAGAGCCATTCGTCTTACTAAAGTAACAGTATTTAGGAAATAAAAGCAAATAAGACGACTTCAAGAATCAAACAGATATTTAAAGAAAAGAATAAAATACCAGAAAGATGTCATTTTTCTTCTTAAAAAAAAACCTTATATCAAATGATGCCGCCAATAATTTATTGGTAAATATACATTATTATTATCTTTAGAGAAAATGATCACTCTTTGAGGAGTAGAGAACTTATAATATAAATTTAAAAATTATGTTTTATTTTCAGAACACTATCCCTCAACAATTTAAGCCAATATTAATGAGAACCAGAATATGAAGTATTCTCCAGATATACGAAGTTTTGCCTTGACCCTACAATTTTACTCATCAAAAGCATACAACTACGTCAGAAGAATTTGGAAGAATATGTTACCACATCCAAGTACAATTAAACCGTGGTATTCTGTTATGAATGGACAACCAGGCTTTACAAAGCAAGCATTTGAATCCATTCAACGTTCTGCGGCAAAAAGTCCTGTAATATTAAACATCGTAATTGACGAAATGTCAATTAGGAAACAAACTCTTTTTTCCAATGGACAATTTTACAGGCAAATTAATTTAGGCACCTCTTATATTGAGGTTGCAGACAACACAATTCTAGCAAACAGTGTGTGGGTTTTTATGGAGGTATCATTAAACAGCTACTGGAAAAAATACCATTAGGTTATTTTTTAATTGGGGGCCTTGATGGAGCCGAAAGAGCTAACTTGTTTTCTAAATGTTTAGAGATGTTAGCTGAAACTAGAGCTAAGGTGTACTCCGTTACATTTGATGGAGCAGCTGTAAATATTAGTATGTGCACAGAAATGTGTGCATGTTTAAATTATAACAATGATTTCAAACTTTGGGTTTAATAATCCATATACAAAAGAAAAAATTTTTATTTTTTATGACGCTTGTCATATGATCAAATTAATTAATAATATCTTCGGTGACAAAGGTGTAATAACGTACAAAAATCATTTAATCTCTTGGGATTACATACAAAAATTATATTCAATACAAAAACATGAGGGATTACATTGAGGGACGAAATTAACTACCAAGCATATTTATTATAATGATCACTGAATAAACGTAAAGTTAGCAGTGCAAGTGTTAAGTGGAAGCAGTTCTAAAGCTTTAAATTTTTTAAAAGAATTAAGATATTCCTATGACATGCTTAACACTAATGCCACTGCAGAATTTTGTTTAAACTTTAATAATGCGTTTGATATATTAAATGCAAAAAGTAAATTTTGTAGAATTCCATATAAAATGGTCCTAAATAACGTAACCATATATGTTTTAAAGGCAGAATGTGAAAAGTTAATTCGATATATTGAATTATTGAAAGATAGGAAAGATATTCAATTAATAAAAGGGCCCAGAAAAACTGGTTTCTTAGGGATAATAATAAACCTCTCCAATATATTTGAATTATTTAATGTTGTACAACCGGAGACGTTTTTTAGTACAATTAGGAGCAGAGGAGGATACAATAATAATCCTAATGCAAAACAATTTGAATCGACCCGATTACTAATAAAACATGACGTAACGCAATTTGAAAATGCAAATGTTTTAGCAGATGGGATTGAAATTTTAAATATATCTTTTGAGAGGACACAACTTAAAAATGCAACAAATTTAGATTTTTTCAAAGATTCTGGAATTGATTTGACAGAAACTTTTTACCACGATTATAGACAAACTATGTGGAAATTAAATCCATATGTAGAAGATGTGATAGTATACATTAGTGGCTTTGTTGTGAACAAATTTATTAATAAAATGGACTGTTCAATCTGTACTACCTTTTTATATTGTAAAAATGTACTTACTGATTTCCCCATCAATATTAATTGGGTTGCGAGATATGGGTAACTTCGTAATGCCATCAAAAGATGTTAACAAAATTTGTCTTCAATCGGAAAAAATAATTCGGAAATATTATAACAATGTATTTTTACAAAAAAATGTAAAAGCATTTTTGTGCAACTTAATTATAAGAAATTTAAATGTCAGATTTATTCAGAAATCGTGTTATGGATGAGCACTTAGACGTACAAGATACTTTAGAAAACCATAAATTTCTCACGATTAAGTTAATTATACACACATATTTAAATGTAAGATTGTATTATGGAGGTAAAAGGAAATCAGAAAAAGAAAAAAATATTAGAAGTAAGTTCACTAAATTAATTTTGTTTCAAAACCAATAAATAAATACTTTATAAATCTAAATGTTTATCATTTTCCATTATTAACAGGGTGAAATTAACACTTGGTAAATGCCTATAGCTAATTCACTTATTTTTTGAGGGTCCAATAATTTTGTAGCGGATTTGTAATATATAATAGTTATAATAGCAGCCGATGGTTGACACCCCGCCCATAATAAAGACACATTATTATTATAATAAAGCTGGAATTTGAACAAACATCATTTAATACAGTTCAATGTGGGAATAAATTTTTTCAATGATCTTATTGATAATTGGGATTAATTGATCAACAAAAGTGTCTCGGTTTATAATATAAAATCATTTCTAAGAATATTAGTTATATAGACATCAGGACGCTGCGATACTATAAAACTATAAGTATTAACAAATCTTACGCTTAAAAATTAATATATAAATATGAATTTGTTAAATTAATGAACAAATTTATAGGTTAGTTTAAAATTTGGGGTTAAGAAAAAGTAGGTAGTTTAACTAGGAAGCATGCGCACAATTTTACTTTTCCCCAGTAAGGAATAGGCCATCTCGCTTTGATGGCAAGAAAATTTTCACACACTTAATACGCGGTTGTCCATATAGTTCTATTACATATATGGTTTTACACTATAAATATCACTAAAATTTAGTAACAAAAGAGCAATGTGGGTAATTTTGAATAAATGCAACCTCATTTTTATACACACGTACAGTATGGGTTGCCTAATGCACAATCAGATGACCAATACGTTATGATTTCTAATAAAATGGAGAAACATAAACCCATACAAATGGAAATATCCTTCACAATGGTAATAAACGAAATCCATTTCGGTGTTAAACAATTAAGAACTACTACTTATCACAATTCTTGTGAATTGTTTATTATTATACAAGCTCATTATAATTTAGAACAATGTTTATATTTTTATAAATATTAAGTACTTATTATATTATTTAAATCGGCACCAGATAATTTAATTAAAGATTGTCTTCTACAGAACTGACACTCTAGTTGTTATCGTCATCAGCACTAACGGCAATGATCAACGACTACTACAGTGTCCATTATTTAATCTAATTTAACATTTTCTTCTTCTTTAATAACGTGTTCAACACAATATTTCGACTTGTCAGAGAAAACATTTTCACTAGCATGCAGAAACAGTTACTATTTTTATATTTCGACGCTATTTCATTTTTTATTTTAGCCCATATGCGATCGATTGGATTCAGTTTGAAACGATAAGGTGGCAACCTCAACACAACTTTATTACTACGTTTTTCCAGCGTATTTATTTTTATTCAATTGGGTTAGATGTAAAAGTTCTGGTAGAACCATGTCTGCATCAAAGTCGAATTTCCTCTAACTAGCGGCTGTGATACGAGGCGCTGTCCATAACGATTACTATATTATCAGGAACTTTATTTAACAATGCAGAAAACCATTCTTCAAAAACTGCAGCATTCATTTCTTCATGATAATCAGATGTTGTCGGAGCCGACATGTATAATGCTAAGGCGTTTTCTTTTTCCGGAAGGATGTCTTTAAACCATTAGACAGACCCTACCTGCATGCCTATCTTCCATTAATAATGTCGTCGGATCAAACCTTTTGTTTTATGTGACTTTCGTTTATCCACGTATCGTCAAGTTAATAAATCGTTCGCTCTTCATTTTTCAATGCTGTTTCAGATATATAAAAGGATGCATGTGATTAATAATATTTTCATAAAGAAATAATAGACTATTTACTTAAACTTAATCTATCTTACCAGTTTATATGACGGTCTACACATTTGTGGTAAATCTTGACGTTGGCGTATTTCTTAGTATTTTATTCTAAGTAGGTGTTGTAAAGGAAGGTATGTATTATTTGATGGACTGAATTCTTGGCAGTTTCATCAAGAAGTGCTGCAACCTCTGAGCGCCCTTCGGAATGTTTAGACGGGGTAACCGTTCCTGTCTTTCTATATTCTTTAACTGTACGGTAAACCGTTGGCTTTGCAACTCCTATGTAAAATTTTTAGGTAAATATTTTAGGGGTTTTTCTTCCTTTTAATTAAATAAAAAAAACTTGTTGGCATCTTTATCATCAGTTTGATATGATAATAGTCTAACAAAATAAGTTACTTTACTATTATTATTAATTATTAGATTCTGAAGAAAATGTTGTTGGAGGTATTTAAACAAATTATACGCGAGGCATGAATGGTGATTGAAGTATTCACTTGAAAATGTACGGGGGATGGCTTCTTACCAAATTGCTATTAAGTATTATGATTTAGTTTTGAATATTTTGTTGATACACTATAACTGATTAAACAAGCAGGTTAGAGATTGTACCCTATTGCTTAAAACTATGTAATAGTATTGTTTGTGCATAAATATTATTTATTTATTTAATTTTACTAATAATAATAAATATAAGAAAATTATAAAATACACACCTGAAAATCTAAATTATTGCAGTCAGAGCTTGTTCTTTGATGTGACAAGAATACCTCCAGCAACATGGTACAAAAAAAAATTTAACAGAAAATTCACTGGAGTAACACAGTTTAAAACTATTATAAAGTAATGATTTAGAGTTTCCTTTCTCATTCCAACCTTACCAAAAAGAAAGGGGAGACTAAAAATATTTAAACACATTTATTTATTAAATTTATGTTCTTTAAACATACTTCGTGGAATTCCATATTTAATAGCACTAATGTTTTAAATACAATATAATTCCACAAGTATTTATTTTTCTACGCGTTTTAATACAACATGTATCATTATCAAGAGAAAACAAATAAGTAAAATAACAAACTAGTAGTTATGGCAACAAAACCGTTAAGGTAAAACAGCAAACTTGGTGTAAATTATAATTCTATATTTAAAATCTGTTAAAGGTGAGTCTATAAGATCAACCTGTTTGTTCATTAAATGTACTTTCTGTATATGTTTATAAATGTCAAATGCTTCCAAAACATCTAACTTGTCTTTTTTATTACAAAAATGTCAAAATTTAATGTTGTTTTGTGAAGTCATAAGGTGATTATTTGCTATTAAATGTTTGGCATAATTTGATTTGTGTGTGTGTTTGTATTTGTAACATCTAATATTTCCTTTGTATCTAATATCAATGTTCCTAAGTGTTTGTCCAACATAAACAGAATTACAGAACGTGAAGTTTAATTTATCAATACTTCAAAATAAGAACATTACAATATTATGACCACACGCACATACACACAATCACATGTACGTATGCGTGCATACGCGCCTGCACACACGCATACACACGGGTGTTGACACAGTAACTAACCCCTTTTTAAAGTTCAGGGAGTCTCCATACATGTAAATATATAAAAGACCATGGACCCTTTTTTCATTCATTGTTGTGTGTAGCCGAAAAGTAAAAATTACTATAACTTGTTGTTTTTCACGAAAAAGAAGTAAACACTTTCATGGGATTGGATATATAAATTATATATTATAAATATATAATTAAGAGAGGATGCTAGCTGTATTTCGGAAACTGTTTATAGCACAATTTTGGAGAAAAAATATGTAGGAAAACAGACTACGAGACTGGAAATTATTTTCAGTCCCTACGATGGCCGCTATGGGCATAACATACATGGTGAATTAGAAAAACCTTTATTCTCTATTTTTTAACTCGTTTCGTGTTACCGACTGAAAACCTTATTGTGTGGACATTTGACGTTTTTAAACGGGAAACACGGATCTCATTGGAAAGGGCTCCCTTTAATCCATCCTTTGTACATTGCTGACATAGTATATTACAGTAGTAGGTTCTGATATAAAGACTGGTAAACCTAGTGATTTTAAACAAAATTTTTGAATAAAACAGTACTATATTATTATCATAAGTGAAAATTACAGAAAAACTCAAACTCTATCTTCTAAACTGAAGATATTAAAAACTTTCTTAAACTAGCTTAATTTAGACAGATGCAAGGTGGTCATGTAATTAGACAAGATGAAATAAGGGGAAAAATGCAATTTTGATTTTGTCACATTTGTTGTAAATATTTCATTTAATATACAGGGGTCGGCACTCCAAGTGTTACCAATTAAAAATGCTATAATTTTGTCAATTTTGATTTTATTTATTTAAAAATTTCAGTATATCGTAAAAACATTTCAAAATTTACGAAAAATATGTTATTGTTCGATGTATCCACCTTTAGCGCGGATAATAGCATCGAGTATGTCCGGAAAAGCTTTACACGCTGCACGAATGTGGTCTGATGGTATTTTCTTCCATTCTTGGCGAAGAGCAATCTTTAACGCGTCGACTGTCTCATATTTTTTAGTTGATACTTTGGCCTCCAGAATGAACCATATCCAAAAATCCATTGGGTTTAAGTCCGGGGAATATGGTGGCCAATGTTGTAAAGAAATGAAGCTGGGAACTTTTTCTTGTAGAAAGCGTTAGGTTTCACGAGCTTTATAGGATGGTGCCGAGTCTTGTTGACACGTCCAGTTCTACCGAATTTTTTACGTGCCCGAGGTAACAAAGCGTCGTTTAAAACCTTTTCACGTTAAATTTGTTGATTCACCTTTAAGCCCTGTTCAATGAAAATGAGTTTTGTTTGTTTACATATTGCTGAATCGTAAAAATCTTTCATCAGAAAAGACCAAATTTTCAAGCTCGCCACCAACGTGCAAGCGCTTTAACGCCTTTGCTCTTGCTAGGCGAACTGCCTTTTGTGCAGATGTTAAATGTTGCACTTTTAGTATTCTGTAGGGCTTCAATCGTAGCTTTGTTTTTAATATTCGCCCCATGCTACGAGCTAACACATTGAGATTTTTCGCCAATTGAACTGCGCTTTGTCGTGGGTTACGTTGAATTCTGCCCTTCACCTTTCGAACTATTTCTCGCGATGTCGCTGTTTTTGGATGTCCACCTCCATGGCGTTTTTTGATACTACCAGTATCATTGTAACATGTAATGGTCCGATACACAAAGATTTTGTTCACACATAAATGTCGTAGTTCATTAACTATGGTAGGTTGCGAAATACAACGCAATAACTTCTGTTACGTTTAAATTCCATTTCGGTATTTTTTTTTACTGCGCAGTAAAATGACATGCTTCCGTTGGCTTGTAAACAACATAACAGACTAACGTTTGTCAAAAAATGAGCGCGCTGACATTAGCCGTTTTATTGTTACATCAGCGTAAAGTTGGTATCACTTCGAGTGCCGACCCCTGTATTTGTAGAGCTTGTTATAGCGCTCTATCGCTGCACGTATGGTTGCTTATTTAATCTATAGTAAATAATTTTTATGAGAGGACTTTGAAACACGTTTAAAAGATATGAGTCAAAAGTGTTCTGAACGTTTCATCTGAGCAGCCTTTGATATTGAAATACTTATATTTTGGGAATTAAATCGTGTATATTTTACTTATCTTATATACAGGGTGGGTATCCACTTCGTGGACGGAGGCTTGCTCCTTAACTATTAGAGGTATTAAAACCCATTTTGGTGTGGTAATACACGATCATTGGACCTACATTCTAATAATATTTAGGTATATACAGGGTGATTGACAAAAATATGCCAACCCAAACCTGTGTTTTTTAATGGAAAAACCTGTATATTTTTACATTTTTGGATTCACTGTTACATTTAGAATAAAAGTGTAGAAATATGTATCTGTATCACTAACCGTTCTGCAGATATCGTCACTTTAGTACCAAAACAGAGTTAATTGTGGAACCACGATGCGAGCATTGTCACCATGATTTTGTAAATCTGTTTATATCATCGCCGTTTAATAATAGTCTACTAACAAACAAACTGGGAAAATTTTCGAAAACATGTAAACCTATACAGAATTATTAACTTACGCGAAATACAGCTTTTCTCAATTTTTTCAAATGCAACACTCTGTATATTTTTCACATTTCGATTCCCCGTGAAAAGTAGATACTAATTGATAATTAGTTTCATAGCCATAAGACGGACCCTTCTTGAGATATTGACGCTTTTACGTAAAAATATTCTAAAATACAAATTTACTATGACAATAGAATTCAACACCTCATATCAGGTAGGTTAGACGCTCGTAATATAGAGGAACAATTGCATCTATTGTTTTGACGTTTGTATAATCATTAAAATATTGTTCCATTAGTTTGTTTGTTTTTGGATTGTCGTTTTGTCAATTTTTGTATAAAATGAATTTTTCCAAAGAAGAAATGGTCGATATGATCTTTATTTACGGTGAAACTCAAAGAAATGCTTTACTGGCTACCCGTTTGTTCTGTGAACGATACCCAGAGAGACGACAGCCGCGAAAAGTATCGCTTATGAATGTAGCTGAGAGATTTATAAATTCTGGCAAATGAAGAAATTGAGTTTCAAGTTGTGGCATCACTTATGGAAAATCCGCAAATTAGTACCAGAGAGCTAAGTACACAGCTAGACCTAAATAGAAATACAGTTCGCAGCTTTATTAAAAAAAATCAATTTGCATCCGTATCATATCGAGCAACATCAAGCTTTAAGTGAAACAGATTTCCAAAATCGTGAACATTTTTGCCAATGGGTAACTACTAAAGTCAATTAAGAACCCAATTTTGTTAATAACATTCTATTTACGGATGAGGCAACTTTTCACAAGAATGGCAATATTAATACATGTAACTATCATCACTATTCAGATACTAATCAACACATCTTAAGAGTTGTTGATCACCAGCATCGATGGTCAGTTAATGTGTGGTGTGGTATAATCAATTTTAGTGTGGTTGGTCCTTTTTTCTTTGATGGGAGTCTTACAGGAGAAAGATATTTACAGTTTTTGGAAAATGATTTACCCGAGCTCTTGGAAAATATCGATATGGTTTCAACTGGATAGCACCCCTCCACACTATACAATCAACGTTAGGCAATATCTCGATGGAAACTATCCGATGAGGTGGATAGGACGAGGTGGTGTACACAACTGCCAGCCAGATCACCGGATCTTACGCCCATTTGGGGCTACGTTAAAGAAAAAGTTTACCAACATCCTCCCACCACAAGCGAAGATATAAAAAATAGAATTAGAGCTGCGCTTCCATCCATTTCACCTCTAATGTTGTTGCGAGTGAATCTTTTGTTTACCGAGCGAATAGCAAAGTGTTTAGCTAGGTGTGGTCAGCATTTTGAACATTTAACTTGAATTGATGGTTTTATTCGTTTATGTTTACTTGTTCAACTTATTTTTATGTGTAGAGAATTATTTTATTGCTTAGTTATTGATTAAGTTTTCCTATCAGTTAAAGAATTTATTTGTCATTCGTATTGTCCTATTTGCTCTGGATTTTGTTTTATTTGTTCTTCTGTATGTCAATATTTTCAAATAAAGGGTCAATATCTCAAGAAAGGTCCGTCTTATGGCTATGAAACTTATTAATTAGTATCCTACTTTTCATGGGGAATCGAAATTACATTTCGCGTAAGTTAATAATTCTGTATAGCTTTACATGTTTTCGAAAAATTTTTGTCAATCACCCATTATATACCTAAGTATTTTTAGAATGTAGGTCTAGTGTGTATTACCACACCAAAATTGGTTTTGATATCTCTAATAGTTAAGGAGAAATCCTCCGTCCACGCAGTAGACACCCACCCTGTATAAATATTAAACGTTTCCATAATAATTACAATTACAGTGTCTTCATTAAATGATAATAGCTTTAGGAAATAATTGAGAAGTCAACCTAAATGTATGAAATATGGAAACGCAAATATTAGCCTGCTGATGTTAATATAACAGTTTGATAAACTAGCTCAGCTATCGGAAACTTCTCCGGTTGACCTAATCTACAAAATCTCATATGTTCTTTACTTCTTGTATGAAAGCTACGATTTGTGGTTCAAATGTATACTTTTCCACAAGAACAAGATAAATTGTACATTTCGGAACATGACACATCTAAAACATCATTAGGTTAGCTTAAATGTTCTTTAACCTTTCTTGTAGGTTTAAAAACAATCATAAAGTGATGATCAATTAGAATTTTTTCAATTCTATCTGTTACATTAGTTATAAAAGGAAGAACAGTGGTGCCAACATTAAGCACTAATTTTTCTTTGTGGTTATGTTTAGCAAATGTAATAATTATAATTATAATGTAATAATAATTATGTCTATTCAACTTTCAAACATTCGTTTAGCTCGATCCACTAAAGATTTAATTACACCAATTGTTTGACCTGTATAGTGTTTTGATAAATTAGGTAAACCTTAAAGATAGAGAATTATTAGTTTTAGATATGAGCAGTGTTGGGTAGTATCTAGCTCCACCATATGGATATTGTATCTGGATCTATGTATTTTCCTGTATTAGTATCTAGTTTCCGTGTCTAGATCATATTTAAGAGATGTTTCAAAGATCCACTATAAAATTGTAAAACTCATCAGAATTTCTTGATAAGACTGATTTTCGTCTTAATTAACGTTTTGCAGAATTTCTGAAATTCGGTACCTTTTGGTTAAAATAAGTAAAAATTATAGGAAACATGAAGTCATAAATCAAACTCATAAACTAGTAGAGATTAGGCTAAGCTACTTAACACTAGACGATGGCATCGGGCGATTGACAGTTATTAACGTAAAACTTGCATCTAAGCTTTTAAAAGTAGAAACGTACCTGTTGTTGGTATTACATTTCTCTGGAACTAATTTTTTGGTTTACTCTTGAAAAAAGTGGTGGTAAATGTTAAAGGTTAAATGTTAAAGTATAATAAAATGGCAATTTGTTCTTCAGTTTCGCAACATTTGTGAATACGACAGTCAATGTAGCACACTTATTATTTGTTAGAGCTGTGATGAGTGACGAAAGTGAATTAATGGAGTTACCATATATCTTAAACGGTAAATTTTATAAAATTCTATCAAAATGCGACAACAAGAAAGTGACTCAGTGTCTAGACTGTCCTACTACTATACAAGGCTAAGTGACTTCGACAAGAAATTTTATTCGACATCTCAGCGTACGTGTTAATGTCAACCTGTTAATTACATAATTAAATAATAAATGCAAATAGTTCTATTCTATTTATTATTAATAATGCTATTTGAAATTTAATAACTCAAAACAGAAATTTCTAGGCTTTTTGTTAAAACAACACATATTTTTTCATTTCTGTAGCGAAAACATCCAGCGACGTTTAGCAAATTCGACACAGAGAAGACAGCAAAGAAAAGTAAACTCGAAAATAGCTTGAACAAGACCACTAATACTAAGACCAGCACGGATTTTCATATGGCCGGTGGGAGAACTTGTACCTCCGTCAAGTCAGAGTCAGTGTTAGGCAGAGAAAGTATTCGGAAAAATGAGATTCAAACTCTTTGTGCGAGTCGTGCATTGAGACGTACTAAGGAGTAAATTCAGAAAATCAATTTGAATAATTTAACTGAATTATTGGCAAATAATATTTATGCTAATCTCTTTCTCATTATAATCACATTGTAAACTTTCGACGTGTACAAAAGGTATCTCGTCAATACAGAAAATAATTAGGTTCATGCAGAGGTCATTAAATTCTAATAACTGAATGTTCGTATACTAATGGCATCCCAAATGTATAGTATAAGGTATAAGTGTAGTATAAGTATAAGGTGAAGTAAATTCTAGGAACACTGAAATGTAGTCTTAAATGTAAATTTGACATTAAATTTATTTGGATATTTCGTAGATATAAAGTGAATAATCCAATCTATTACAGGTTTTAAATAAAAAATACACATAAACGCGTTTCATTAGACATATCAACGTCATCAGGAGATGAAGTATAAAAAGTTATTCACAATCACTATCACTGACTTACTCTTCACTCTCCGATTTAGAATATGTATCTAAATTAATAATAAACTGGTCTGTAACTTCGTCTATGACGGGTTCCGCTTCCCAAAAAATTTTGTTCCCACTTTATTGCGTAGTTACAACATTTCTTCCATTCAGCAGCACTAAATTTATCAAAAAAGTTATCACACCTGTTGAACATCTCTAATGGTGAATGATAAATTTTTTGTGCCACATATTGATTAAGAGATTCCCATACTAACTCAATCGGATTTAAATACGGCACTGCACTACCCTGTTTATCGCTTGGAACGATGTACAAGATATGCCGGAGTTCCAATATCGTACGAATTTCGTGCGCATCTCGAGGGCGGTACTTCTGTAAGTTTAATGTTCCTTAAATCTTACACGTTTGATACTTTCATATAAAATTTTTCTAGGTGGTCAAACTCATCCTGGATTATATAACTGAAGAAATGAGACCTATTTGCACAGTTGAAAAGCCGGCGTTTGTTCGGTTAATAGAGGGAATCCCTGGAAAAAAACCTTACGACCGAAAAACGGCGGAAGGTAAATTAGAAGAGGAGAAATCTGCAACAGTTGGTGCGTTTGTTCGGTTAGTAGAGGGACTCTCTGGAAAAAACCTTGAGACCGGAAAACGGAGAAAGGTAAATTAGAAGAGGAGAAATCTGCAACAATTGGTGCTGTAATAGAAGAATTAAATAAATTTAAATAAGTTTGTACTGTGAAGATTACTATTTTCTCTCTTTTACTCCGCTAACAACCGTAATTAAGTCAGTCAATTAACTAAGTATTCACTGTTAAATATGGGTAAGAATCGAATTAGGTATTACAAATAATTACCGTGATTCGTAATGAATGAATAAATATAATGTAAAGTCTGTATAATCAAAACAAAATTGTTTATGATAAACACAAATTAAAAATATATATATATATATATATATATATATATATATATATATATATATATATATATATAAAAGATCACATCGTTAATATAAATGCAAATTTTCTTTTTTGATATCCCGAAATTAAAGCTTGACAAATAATAATTTATTTTGTATTAAAACAAACCTTTTATATGGAAAATTACAATCAAAACCTGTTATATTAATATTAGTTAGAGATAAGTAAGTGAAGCATTCAAAAATAGAATTTAACACCCGAAATATAATTAATAAAGTAATTAATAATTAACACCGTTCCAATAAATTGCTTGATCTACTTCTTGGAAAATTGCATTGGTGAATAACACTTTCAATATAAATAATTAAAGTTAAACCTGCAATAATTTCTGTCGTACTAATGAGGTGTTTACCGATCCGTTATTTAACGATCAATAATTTGGGAACGTCGAAATATGCCTTAATTCATTAATTGATTTAATATTAATTAAAACAACTTGTGTCGCTGCTGCCTCATCATGGGAAACCTGGGAATTTCCAACCTCCCCACCGTTAATATTTTGTATTCTATATAGGCAAGTGACATGGCCCAATTCTTTATCTTTTCGTTCTCATTGCTTTTGTACGTATATGAAGCTGCATTTTGTTAATGAGTATGAAGTAAAGAGTAGTTAAACTTGATTAATATAATTAAAGTTAATAGATACTCGCTCTATAAATACACATTTGATTTGTTTAGTACAAGTAGTAAAAGTTGCTGCTACTGAGGACCACTCACATTTAAACCGCTACCGTTGAAATCTACATAACTTAATAGAGACCATATTTATTAAGAATCATTCATTTTTCATCAATTACTGGAGCAGGACTTTGTTTGTCAAAGGGACCTGTGACGATTGTCTACCGTATCATCCGCCCGTCCGAATTAACTCTGTTTGAGATACATCTTCCACCGCTGGGAATACTTTGAATTTTTCACCCACTGTCGCACCTGGAGCATACCGTTTTAAAACCGGGTGAGTTCAGGATTGGCCCCAAATAACACCTGAACAGGAGCTTATCTTTCGGTGGCGCCCGAATCCGTTATCAATACCTGCAGCGAATAACCGCTGTGTGCAACCCGTCCAGGAGTGGTGGCACACAATAAAATATTCATACTTTAAATTACAATTATTTTAAATAAACTTATTTCCAAACGAGTCTTAATTTTTGTATTGGTACTCGTTGAGGGCAGGATTTGGAGCACCAATAATAAACGCTATCTTGGTGTGACAGCACATTTAATCGATAGTACTAGTTTTGAACCTAAATCTTTTGCTTTTAGCTGTAGACGATTTAAGTTTGCACATACATTTGACAAAATTACGGAATTAATGAATCAAATTCATAGGGAATACAATTTAGACATACGCAAAATTTCAGGAACAGTTTACAGATAACGCAAGCGACTTTAGTAAAGCTTTCAACATAATTACTTTTTCTGTACCTAAGGGTAGTATTACAAGTGAACTAGCAGAGTTAGAAAATATGTTGTTGTTTACGAAACCCGTAGCAATCGCAATAGATATTTCTCAAAATGAAAAGACTTCTCAGTTAGGTACTGTTTTGCCAACACTTTTTATAATTACAACTACATTAGAAGCTATGACGAACCTCACATTTTGCTCAAAATTAAAAGAATGCTATTAAGTGGTCCTAAAAGACGCTTTTTAAATATAATGGATGTAAAAAAACCTGAAAGTCGTCCACACCTGTTGGCTACAATTTCCAACTCAAAATTTAAATTGTGGTGGTTGGAAATTACTCCTTTTAAGAATGGCCAAAACAAATTATTACAAGAACTTGATCTTTATCACACAGAAAACCAAGAAAACCACAGCGAATCCGAAATTCTGTAACCAAAGGTTGAAGGAAATGTCACTGATGCATTTTGATTTTCTAAAAATAAACAGTCAGCCACAAACATATACTGCTTCACAGTGTACCAATTCTTTTAAAGATACTGATACACTAACTGTAGTCAATTAAATATGTACCTTGGAATAAAAGAAGTTTTTTTTTAAATATAATTCTATACTTCCTTTGTCTGCCCCTGTTGAAAGAATATTGAGTATGGGTGGACAAATTCTAATTCCACGTAGAAACAGGTTAAGCGACGAAATGTTTGAAACATTATTAATTTTAAAGCAAAATAAAATACAATTACATAATTACAAGCAGTACTGTAAGAATGTAAGAATAAGCAATATTACAAGAACGTCAGAAGCAGTGAGTTAATATTATAATATAATAATATTAGATTAGTACCATAATTATGTAATATTGTACTGGAATAGTTAATTAGTGTAAGTATTTAATAAAATACAGTTTCTAGTAATTGCATGTTTAGTTATTTAAACTAAGATTTGTAATATCTAAAAAACCATGAAGGGAATAGAATAAACTCCTACTGATAGTAATCAAAAAATCGTGATAGGTATTCACAGAATTTTAAGAACGTCCGATCTTAATAAACGATCTAGATCCCTTTTTAAGGATCTTGGATCTTTATCTAGATCCCTTCTCACATATGGATTTTGGAGCTGTACCTAGATCACTTTTTAATGTATCTAGATTTGTATCTAAATCCCAAATACATGGATCTTACCCAACACTGGATATTAGTATTATAGAAACGGTAAACTTCCATTACTTTCCTTCTCCATGGTAAACTGAGTACTTCGATGAGTACTATTCATAAAAGCTAAAAATATATGTAGTGAACTTCCTCCATGTCGAAAAGTGTCATCTACATGTCTAGACCAAACTGAAGGTGTATTTTGCAAAGCTAATGTTTTAAAATTTTCCATGTTAAGATTACCCACCACAGGATAAACGGGAATATCCATCGCTACACCATATAGTTGTTTGTAGAATTTATTGTTCTACTAACAATAAGCAGTTATAAGACAGTTATGACAAAGAATTGTTATGTCGCTTGGAAAATATGATCAATGTATTCAATAGTTCATAGATTTCTGGTAAACTATATAGTTTTGGTAGAAGAGCATCAGAGTCTGTTAGTTTTTTATTTCTTCAGGAATAGAGGATAATCTTAATTTTCAACAGAACCTTTTTGTAGGATGTTTTGGTAGTGCACGATCAGCTTGTGATTCCAACAGTTGTTCTACTTTAATGTTATAGTAATTGAAATTTAAAATAACAGCTGTATAGCTTTGATGAAAGGATAAGTTACTCTTCACAGATTTTTCTTTACGTAACATTTTAATAGTTTAATATCTAACTTCATTGGCAGGATCAAAAGATAAAGATTTAATAGAATTCTCTACATTCGAAATTATATCTTCAAACGGTATTGCTCTTGGCGTTACTGTAAAATTTCCACCCTTAGAAAACGATTCAATGTATTCTTTATTATCGAAAGATGGTTTATTACTGTGTTGATGGTATAATTTATGAAACTTTGGTTTTTGACGGTTTGGTAGAATGTCAAAAATTATGTCGACACATTTAAACGTTAATGACTCAATTTTATACCAATATGATTTGATTACGTAGAAGCACATTTTCAGTTCGTCTATAAATTTAATTAACTTACTTGTTACTAAAATTTTTTTAAACAGAGAAACTGGAATAATCATTTTGTCACGGCACAGCAGTAAAAAAGTAAGTGACGATAGTAATAGTGCTTTGCGTTTTAACAATTTTTCCAATTGTCTAATAGAGCGATAAGTTTCCTCTCTACAAAGGACTGAAATGTGAAAATGTAAACTTTCACGATTATCGTTATCACCCTTAGTAAATGGCGATAACGTTCAGAATTAATTGACATGTCAGAATAAACTTATGAAATATGAAAACGCAAATCTAAGTCTGCTGTTAATATTAACTAACTTTTGGTATATCTAGATTTTTGCTATATTTAGACCTTGAAGTAAATGTTGCACCAATTAAATATGTTAAGTTACTACAGCACTACAACAATTTAACATATCTAGTTAACATTAAAACTATATTAAGCATATACATCGTTTTCAGTGTACAATCACAATTACAATTATTAATAACCGAAAACTATTTCTGTTTTAAATTTGACTACATCTCTAATTGGGAAGTTATTTGTGAATGATTTTATCAACTCCAAATGCATTTTTTCACACTTAACTTTAAATAATGTTAAATTTATTTTTGGTTGTGGCATTTTTCATTGTTAGCCTTCGTCCGTTAAAGGGTGTTCTGATTTGTCATCTTCAAGGCAGTTTAATTATATTTAGTTTTTTTTAAGATCTAGCCATTCTTTACTAAAATAAAATTAGTTTCCATTGTTGGCTTTATACGTTTATCAAATTGTTATATTAATAGCGGCCTTATATTTGTTTTTTCATATTTCATATTTTTTTTGACATCTCAATTAATTGTTAAAGATATTACTATTTACTTTAGACGATAACTGTATCGACACGTTTAAATTTATATAAAAGATAAAAAATACACATTTAATACCCAAACGGTTTAATTATGTGTGATAATAGCGAAAGCTTTTGACATGTTTTGAGTGCTTTAATTGTCAAGGCGTCTTCTATTACAAAAGCGCCGCCCGGTGTGTGCCCGAGAAAATATTGCAATTTTATGGCTTATATAGTCCCGATTTTAGTATCAAAACTATACCTGACGACTTTGCAGTAGGTCTGGCTACGTTCAAAAATATATTACGACAACACAAGTAAGTCAATAATTTGATTCAATATCTAATAAGTTAATCTTTTATGTACACCGTTTTTAGGTTGCATCAATATGATCTTGTCCTTGATTAAATTTTATCAGCAAAGATTATGATAAGCGACTCAACCACTGCAGATGTGTCATTCGAATCCGAAGAAACCTTTTCTTCCAATACCGTAGAGGACCGGCACATTTTTCCATTAATGTTAGATGCAAATTTTTCTGGAAAGTCGATTTGTGGAAGATGTTTATTTCTGTGGCCAGCTAGGTCACCAGACCTAATCAGATGATATTTTTGCTTGTGAGAAAGATTAGAAGATATTGTTTTTCAAACTAGACCGACTACCAAAACCATATTACCCTAATAAGAAATGCAGTGTTAAGTATTTCGGTGAGAGAAGCCCTGGGATCGGTATTGCCTACCAGAGAGCGACTCCAATTTTGCATTGATAATGATGGAAGAGAATTCAAACGTTTGTTAGATTTTTAGAGAGGAATTTTATATTTAATTACAGTGCCGTCTCATATCTGTCCAAATTCATCTAGTTTAAAAAAATACTTTTGGTGATATCTTCAGTTTGGAAGTAGGTAGAGGTCTGCGATTTTCACCAGTTTCTTCAGCGTTTAATCCTATTTTTGTCCATGAGAAACATATAGTATTACTCCATTAAAAAAAAGCGATTCAGTCAAATAGAAGATATCACGATTTACTTAGTTATTTTACCAAATAGCGAAAACACGAAGAATAAAAAAAATTATGTTTTCTACATATGGTGCAAGTACTTTCAGTAACATTTATTGAGCCAAAAAATAGAGAAAAGGCTGATTTTATAATTGACCATTGTGTTACACTTCTTAGAGGCCATCGTAGGAACTTGAAAATAATTTCCTGAAATTTCCCTTGTTCACTCTTACTACATATTTTTTCTCATGCTTGTGCGGTGAACCGTTTCCGAGATGAATCCTGTATCCGGAACATGTACATGTATTCGTTTTTTGAGCAAATTGAATACGCTCAACTAAACATTTGTTTGTGGTTACTACATTAGTTATATTTTCTCACAGGTTCAAGGCACATCCGTAAATCATCGGATATGTTAGCAATAACATTGGTATTGAGCAAATTCAAAGAGATGTAGTGATTTGGAACGCGGTAATACTACCCAAATTGACTCAGTTTTATAAAGAATGTATAGCTCAAGAAATAATAAAAGGCAATAGTTCGAAGCAAGAAGATTGGTCATCATCCAAATGTTTATAAGAGATAATAAAACAACATGATGAAGGACTCTAGAGAGAGAAAAAAGGAATACTAAATCAAATGTTAGCACTGCAAAACTTAATTTTCTGACGTTAGAATTATTAATTTAGCATATTTCCTTTTGTCGGTGAAAGCATATGGGTGGGATGCAACAGAGTATCAGATTAGAAGACGCCATGATTTCACTATACACATTTCCAGAAATGTCTTGCAAAGAAGTTTATTCGATTTGTTGGGATCTCGTTAGATGCATAGATGGTAAAAATAAAAAAAAACTGGTACTACTTTAACTATTTGCTGCACTGAAGTTTTATAGACCCCAGCAACACGAGAGAGCAAATAATTGTTTTTATTAAATCTAAAATTTAGAGTTACTTATTAAGCCATTTTTGTTTTAAATTTTATTACATTTGCCCACTATTGGGTAGTAAAGTGATTACATACTATAGCGTGGAGTAGCTACTGATATTCCTTTAAAAACAGTATCTATTTTTTGTGGGTATCCTATAGAAAAGCAAGACCTGATTTTATGCTACAAAGAGCACATTTTCTCCAAATAGTTCCAATATATATATATATATATATATATATATATATATATATATATATATATATATATATATATATATATATATATATATATATACGGCAAAGTAAGAATTCTAAAGCGCCGGAAATATTCCTTACGATAGCTTATACCAGCCACAGCTCCAATCGCTCCGCGTTTAATAGCCAATAAGCACTTAGAGTAGGAGAATGCCCCCATACCAATAATCCATACTGCAAGTGAGATTGTAGAACCGCGTAGTAAACCGTTATTAAGGGTTCTTGAGATAAGAGGTTAGATTGGCTGCACAGAAAAAAATATTACTCGATATTTTTTTACTGACCATTGTGGCAACTTCCTCTATGATAACGTTGCGTTTACATGAATTCTTAAGAAATTAGCAAATTTCGCTTTCCTGTTTTAAGGTGAATACTTAGTACTTTTATAGTTTTAGCTTCATTGACACAGTTTGTTAGAAAGAAACCATTCATCCGTTTTAGATAAAATACTTCTACTAGTTGACAAGACTGTCTTTGTGTGGACCTCTTATTTGAAATATTGTGTCGTCGGCATACAATATATTACATATACCGGGTGTTCCGTGACTCGATAGATATAGCTTAAGAGCGTATTCCTTGGAAAGTTTTAAGTCGGAAGTACCTTATACACTTCTGCGCAAAACTCAATAGTTAAGGAGTTAAGGGTAATATTAATTTAACTGAGTGTGTAGAATTAAGTAAATGGTATGTGGAATAAAGTAATGTTTTATTAGTTACGGATTTTTTATTGCTAACACAAGTTTAACTAAAGCTGTGGCTCAAAAGCCCCTCGCCCCGCTGCCAACGTCAAAAATCAACACACGTTGTATAGTTTTCTGTAGATCTTGAACAGATTGTATGTGGTATAGGTACATACCAAAATTGTGCAATATTCTCCACGCTTTCATTCGACTTACATGACCACGACTAGATATTCTTCGTACACTAGTACAGGGACTATTTTCGATTATGTTAAGAATAGCTTCTTCTTAGGCAAGTTCTAGATGCACGGGACGTTCTGCAGTAGCTTTAGGAAAATTATCTTTTTTCTATTAAATGTCTAAATCTATGAACACTTGTTTATTAGGTATCCTTCGATCAGGAAACCTCCGCTGATATTCCCGCAATGACGCTCTTGCATTTCCGTCACAGTATCCGTAAATAAAGTGAATTTCGGCAAGTTCTTAATTAGAAAATGTAGGCTTACCAAATTAATTTTAAAATTACAACGTCAAAGAATAAACAATATCACCATAATAATATGACAAAACAATATAGAGCCTTGAGGGACACCACATTCTATTTTACGTTCATTTGAGAACTCTTGTTTGCAAAAGACTTTTGAATTCTGTTAGATAAGTGAGATGACAAAATTTTACGCTTTTTGGTTGAAGTTCGTAGAAATAAAGTTTCCTTATCAAAAGTTCACTGGAAAGCTTTGCGGAGATCAATAAAATTGCATTAAAGTATTTTTGGTTCTCAAATGTTTCTAAGATAACCTCAAGAAGACTGAGTACAGCTTTTTCTGTAGAGAATCCTTTTCTAAAACCAAATTGACATTTTGTAAATAGGTTATTGTTTTCAAAATAGTCGGTAATTTGTTTAACCAGTATTTTTTTAAGAATTTTAGAGGGTACTGGCAACAATAAGATAGGCCGATAATTATTTGCCTGATTATCACGAGCTTTTTTGGAAATTGGGATTACTGCAATTAATACCATGTGCAAAGTTGCACGTAGAAGTTATTAACCTTTTACACATCATAACCTGTACTCAGAGAATGATCTGTGGAGGCGAGAGGGTGGTGTGAACTCCTCCGTTAATAAAATTGGCGTAGTATCTCAATCTATAGAAAAAAGATGTAGCACTTTATGTTAATTCCCTGACTGGTTAGATTTGGTAGAGATGAGCTCATATGAACACGCGCAAAATTTTGTTAACCTTGACCTTTATCAGTAGGAGTCACTCCATCGAGAAACTTTATTCAAGTTTGATGGCCAGTAAGTCGGTTCTCTTTTGTAAAATGCACGACCCCTTGTCGTCGTTGATCTTGAGCCCCGTCTAAGATGTTTTTCCCAGTGAATCAAAGTACCGTTTTATATCGTCATTGTTGAGTCGATGCGATGCACCATCGCATAGGATGCATTTGTCGGAGTTATTATAATTTAGTATCATGTCGTCCTCCACATTTAACACATGCATATCGGCGATCACAATAGATTTTTGGGTGGTTATATTGCTGACATCTTGTGAACTGTACTAAATCGGTACTTTTTCGTGGGGGCTCCACTACACAGACTTTATTATCAATGTATACGAGATAGTATACATTTTTATTATTAGCGGCAGTTTCCAGATCAGCAAAAAACATCGGAAGTTCAATTTTTTTATTATTACGTTTATTGATATTTACTACGTTTCTAACAACGAAACCATCCTTTTCTAACTCTTTCTTTATATCGTTAACTGGGGTTGAGGTATGTAGATGTTTAATTACTACTCTATACGATCTTTCTTTTTTTAATAGGCGTGTATGATGTATAATATTTTTAGTTGGCATAAATTTTATTAAGCTGCGATATGAATCGGTGGTTTTTGGGTTAATTTTAACGACGTTTTGTAAACATTTGGTTATGAATTGATTTTCTTCTGCGGCAGCTGTTCACGTTATTCATCATCTTCTCATAATTAATTACTCCATGGACAAATATGGGAAGAGGTTTAGGTACCGTCTTAACTGTATTTTCTTCTGACGTGTCAGCATTATTGTTTGAAGAAAATGGTTATTTTATCCTCTGTATATTTTATTTTTTTGATTAGTTGTAGTTTGTGTCTTGATAATTATCGTTATTTGAATTACTAATAGCAGAATATCTGTTTTGATTCACTGTAGGCACATCTGCTTGAGGTGCTCGTTTATTTAGGCGTTTTCTTTTATTGAAATTTACCATGTGCCATGAATATGCATTCCTCTTATCTGGATTTCCAGTACATTCTTCGTCGTTGCTGTAGATGTTTATATTGCTACTTTGTTAATCATTGGTGTACTTAATCAAGAATGGAGGAGTTAACTGGGTAAGTGGTGTAAATGGAGTTAAATTATGTTGCATGCCTACAGTAGTTTCTTGTCTTATCTGGGATCCCATGTGATCAGAAGTCGTAGTGAAAGGTAAGGGTGGGTTAAACATCATTTTACAATTTGAGTTAACATCTCAATTGAACGTTAAAGGTCAAAGGACGCCACGATATCAACGTACGTATATGTAAATAATGATTATAGTGTAACATCACCTGTATTAGATTTATGATGTTATGTAAAAACTGTGTATTAAAACAAGATATGCGTTGTTTCGCGAGATTAATTAATCACTAATATTTACACTTACAACTGAATTAGCACATTGGTGTCAATAAAAACTATTAATGTTTAAATGTGTTGAAACCTCGTATTAAGTAAAAGTTTTACAGAACGAAGTGTAATATCGTCTCCAGTAGCTTAACCCACCAAGGGTGGGTTAAAAAGTATCCACAACATCTTATTTTACCTGATTTTCTGGAAAAATCTGTTCCTAAAAATCCTTAAAAATTAGTAGTTGTCGGAATATTATTGATCAATCAGATGCCATAGTAGGCATTTGAGTAATTCACTTCATTTCCTCGTACTCTTAAAAAAAACTTTACGGTGGATAATAAATAACCCCCATCGGCCCAATGTGAGTCTGATAATAATTATTGCGTACGATATTTTTTTACGGTTGTGACGATAATTCCCTTTCCGGAATCTGGCAGTACGGCGGCGCGACGCGGTACAGATATGATATTTTTCATTTCAGTATTCGAGAGACCTCCGCCTCGTTAAGTTGTCGCCACCACAGATCTGTTTGTACTTCGGCATAGTAGTTGTCGTCACGCGTTGCCTTGCAGTTTGGCGTGGTTGGAAGATTGTTCGTTTTTCGAGTATATTGTAGCTTCAAATGTAGTAAAAACGAGTAAGTATTTAAGTCAGGAAGAATTAGAAGAAGCGGTAGAGAACGTATCAGACTTTGAGGTTCGGTCAGTCATTTCCGGTAAGGATGACTCAGATGTGAGTGAAACAGAAGACCATGTGGAAGTGTTCTACGAAGACGAAGACATTGGAAGTTCAACTGAAGACGTGTCCAGCTCTGTCACAGTAGATGAAGGATGTGATACGCCACGATATGAATGTAAATCAGTCAGGAAGCATTTACTTCTCTCACCCACCACGCTCTATGCGGCGAGCCGTACTAAATATTTTTCATGAGCATCTAGGCCTTCGAAACGAATCGTTCCACACATTTTTTATTCAAGAAATATTGCAAATTCTTGTTTTAAATTCTAATGAAGGAGCTGGGCGTAGGAACGTGCCAAAAACAGATGATACCGAAATTTTGGCTTAGCTTGGGTTTTTTATTTTGATGGGGGCCAATTACGACACGAAATTAGATGATCACGATTTATTGTTTAAAAAATTCGGCAGAGCAGTGTATATCGCCACGATGGGTCGACACAGGTTCCGACAACTGAAACAAATTTTCAGATTTGACGATAAAACCACCAGAGTTGAGACAGGTAGAAAATTTTGCACCGTCAAGTGAAATTTTTGATTCCCTGAATGAAACATTTTTGAGATGTTTCACACCAGGTATGAACGTCTTAATGGATGAAATGTTATCATTATTTCGGGATGTCCCTTTAAGATTTTATGAAAGAAAAGCCCAGTAAATATGGTGTGCTTATACGAATGCTTGCAGATTGATCAACGCATTACGTTTTGCGCATGTAGGTTTATGCAGGAAAATCTGAGAACAGCACCTAGGGGTCCACAGGGAATAGTAAAACGACTGCTACACCTGATTCGGAATTCTGGATGTAACGTAACGACAGATAGGTATTATACTTCTGTTAATCTAGCTGAAGATCTCTACAAAAACTTTGGCCTGACTTTAGTTGGCACTCTCCAACAGAATCGCAAACATATTCCAGAAGTACTGAAGAAAACGGAATGAAGGCATATTCATACAAACATGTTTGCGCGAAAACGGTGCCTTCCTTCGATAGTTAAGGCTCCCCGTTTGCGTCAACTACTTCTTCGAACATTCAATATGCTAAATAAATACGAAGGACCAGTTGTAATTAAAATTAATTTATTACAACAACTTATATTAAAAAAACTTTGTTACATTCTCTTTTTTTTCACTAACTTTTAGAGAGAGTTGATCTATCACAAAAAATATATAATTGCGTTGTTGCGATGTTTCGCAACATACGCCCCACCGCAATAGTGTGTTGGCAAAAAAATTATTATTGTAAGTCTGAACATCTACATGAATTTACAACTGATTGAAATCAAGAAGTTAACTAAATAATTCGGCGTAAGAGACCGGAGATTATTGAACAAGTTAGGATTAAGTCCGAGATAAATTTGTTACTGAGAGAACGGGAATGCGTGGACGTTAATAAAATAAACAAAACAAACAACAAATATATATAAAGGAATATTTTTACATTTTCTTTCGCAAGAGAAATTAACAATCTGCCTGTGGAAGACGGCACACTTTTGTTATGGAACGAGTGAATTCTCCCTCTTGTGTTTTTAGGCGGACAACTCTGACTTTTCCATCGGCGCCTTCAAATGTTTCCAAGACCCTGGCCATTGGCCAATGCAGAGGGGGAGAGTTTTCTTCTTTCAGCAAGACTAAATCATTTTGCTGCAAATTTCGAGTCTCAGTCATCCATTTTGGTCGATTTTGTAACCGGTTTAGATAATCAACTGACCACTTTTTCCAAAAATTTTGCTGAAGTTTTGAACATCGTTGCCAAAAGGACAACTTGGCTTCTGCTGAGTTGGAAATGTCTTTTTCAGGGTATGATGAGAGGCTAGTTCCTATTAGAAAATGCCCAGGAGTGAGCGTTTGAAAATCTGAAGGGTCGTTTGAGAGAGCAATGAGGGGTCTAGAATTGAGAATAGCTTCAATTTGAGCTAATATGGTGGCAAATTCTTCAAAAGTGAGTGGAGTAGTGCCCACAACACGCGAGATGTGGTATTTGGCACTTTTTATTGCGGCTTCCCAGAGTCCTCCCCAATGAGGGGATCTGGGGATGAACGTCCATTTGGTTTCATTTTGAGAAAGGTAAATTTGAATTGAAGTGTTCACATCCGTATTTCGGAAATAATCGTATAGTTCCTTTAACTGATTTTTCGAACCCAGAAAATTAGTGGCATTATCACTATAAATGACAGACGGATTTCCTCTTCGAGATATAAATCTTTTAAGAGTGGCTAGAAAAGCCTCAGTTGACATATTTGAGACTAGCTCGATGTGAACTGCTTTAATCGCCATGCATACGAATATAGCTATGTAGCATTTCATTACCGGTGCCTTGCGTAGATGGGAGGACTTTATGAAGAACGGTCCACCAAAATCGACTCCGACTTTTGGAATGGTCGTGTGCAGTCACTCTGTCTTTTGGCAAATTAGCCATGATCTGTTGCACTGATTGTGCATTAAATCGAAAACAAATAGTGCAATTCGAATAATTCGTTTTATGTGACGCAGTCCGTCTAGTGGCCAATACCGTAATCGAACATTGGAAAGTACATTCTGAGGACCAGCGTGGCATAATCGAAGATGTTCAAACTTCAATAAGAGAGAAACAACGTGATCCTTAGAGGGCAGGAGAAGAGGATGTTTTGTTCAAACAAAATTTCTGCATTTTCCAACCTACCACCCACACGCAGCAGTCCAAGATTGTCCAAAAGGGTTTTAATGAGCGAAGTTGCTTGTGAGATAGAACTTTGTTTGAGTCAAGTTCCAAGATTTGTTGAGAAAAATGTTCTTGTTGAACCTTTTTATAATTACAGTGAGCGCGGAATCCAACTCCGAAATAGTCAAAGGGCCTGTTGTTTTGCTTGAGAATTAGTGACGTTGTGAACAAAGCGTAGCACATATGCAATTGTTCTATGCAATCGAGAAAATGACGAGAAACGTGTAAATATTGAATTCAAAATGTTCTAAAATTGATCGACGATTAAAGATATTTTTCTTTCCTCAGGAGGATTGTCAACCGAGAAAGGAAAATTCTCTACATTTCGCACTTCAAATTTAGGATTGAGCAAATATTTGGGCCTGTAAACCAAAAAGTTAAATCATCAGAGTTCAAATGACCACGGACAGCATGTCTGCGGGATTATCCGCTGATTTTACATAATTCCACTTATAGTCATGAGTAAGTTCTTGAATTTCAGACACTCGATGCGACACAAATGCTGCCCATCGACTTGAGTGGCTTTTACACCAGTATAATGCAATTTGCGAGTCTGTCCAAAGTGTGACAGAGGTAGGAATTAGTTTATTTTTATAAATCGACACTATTTTATTAATCAATTTTGATAATAACAGCATGGCACAAAGTTCGAGTTTGGGGATTGTAATTGTCTTGATTGGAGCTACGCGCGATTTAGATGACAATAAATTACAAGACACCGAATTGTCTGAGTACATGGTTCTAATATACACACAAGCTCCATAAGCAAGATTACTTACATCAGAAAACCCATGAAATTCTACACATTCAATATTTTTACTAGAAAATAAACACCGAGAGATCGTGAGATTTTTTAACCGAGAAAAGAGTTCGCAGAGAGCTTTCCATTCTGTTAAAATCGAAATGTCACGTATTTCTTCATCCCATTCTACCTTATGTAACCACAATTTTTGCATAAGAATTTTTCCTTTAACTATAAGAGGATTCACCAATCCAATAGGGTCAAAGCATTGAGCGAGATAAGATAAAATTTTTCTTTTCGAAATGGGGTAATCTTGTAGAGAATGTGAAGGAATAAAGATTTGAAAATTGTCTGATGAGGGATTCCATTTCAAGCCGAGAATTTTACATGAGGATTTTTCCAGATTGAAGTCCACTTCTGTGGTTTGAGGGTGAGATATATTTTTTAAGAAATCATTTGAGTTTGAACACCATTTGTGCAAGTGAAACCCGTGCTTAGAGAGAAGAGAGGTTAATTGAGAATAAAGTTTAGGTAAATCTTTTTCCGTTTCACATCCCGACAGAATGTCGTCCACATAAGTTTGAGTAAGCAGAGCATCTGATGCTAAGGGATAATCGGAATTATTGAGAGCGATATCATTTAAAACCCGAGTGGCAGCATAGGGAGCAAAGTTTGTTCCGTATGTGATGGTTTGAAGTTCCAAACATTTTAAAGATTGACGAGGTGAGTCACGCCAAATAATGTTTTGCAGAAAATTTAGGCGAGGATTCGTGAAAATCTGCCGATACATTTTCTCAATGTCAGCGGTGAGTACAAACCTAAACGAGCGAAACCTACACAAAATGTCATATAGATCTGGTTGAACTTGAAATCCTTTTAAGGTAACATCGTTTAATGAGAGTCCTGAAGATGTTTTACAAGGCGCATCAAAAACCACACGCAACTTGGTGCTGACGCTTTCATTTCTGATTACGCACAAATGAGGAATAAAGTGTTTCCTTTCTAACCTACTGTTAGTCGGAAATAGCGGAACATATTTAGCATGACCTAATGACACATATTCATCGATGAATTTTTTATATTCGTGAAAGAGGGCGGGATCTTTTTCAAATCGTTTTTCAAGAGAAAAGAATCTTTTTTGCGATAAAGAAAGAGAATCGCCGAGTTTATGTTCATTTGTAGATTTCAGAGGAATATCTACTTGGTAATGTCCATTTTGAAGGATGCGAGAAGTACTATTAAAAATTTGTTCAGACTTTTATCTTCTGGAGAGAGCAAGGAGGTTCGGAGAGTTCTTCAATTTTCCAGAATTTTGTTAAGAGAGCTTCTAATTCATCTGTATCATTTGAGTGGTTAGTGGAATGATGAGAATAGGATGTTGAAGTAGATGGTTCAAATGTATACTTTTTAGAGACGGTTCCTGATATAATCCAGCCCAGATGCGTATTTAACAAAGTAGGATAACCTCTGCCTAATTTCACTATGCCGTACGTGAGAAGTGTGTAGTAACTATCTGCTCCAATAAGCAAATCTATATCGGATGGAGTGTGAAAATTAGGGTCAGCTAGAGTCTTCTTAATATGATGTGGGATTTGTAACTTATCCGAGTGAATTTTTATTTGTGGGAGTTTATGAGTTATCTGTTCTAATATAGCACAAGAAACTTTGAATCTTTTAGAGCGGTCTACGTTTGAGTGTATATACATATTCACCGCTTTATTTGAGAAAGCTTTGTTTTGAGAAATTCCAGAAATATTCAAAGCTGTATTAAAGGTTTTATATCGGAGCTGATTAACCAGTTTTGAGTACAAAACGAGTTCTGACTTCCGTTATCTAGTAGTATTCTTGCTTGGATAGGTCGTCCTTGCGCAGTAAACAAAGTTACTTGAGCTGTGGCTAGTAATACGTGGCAATTTTTGGGGGAAAGAGCGGAAAAACTGGATAAATTTTCAGCCGGTTGCTGATTTGCTTGCGAAGTTGACGCTCTGTTTATGTCTTGATAATGAAGTGGAGTTGAAATTGGGTGATTGTTTGATGGCTGAGGTTTATTTGAATGCACAGAATGTTCATTTTTGGTACATTACGGCCGAAACCGTTATTTTGTGCATTTGAGTAAGAAATTGTGGGTTTATGATGAGTTTGAGAAAACCTAATTTTCCTGAACTATTGAAGGGACATTTTGTATGTGTAGTGCAGTGTGATGCTTCTTAGAGCAATGAAAACAAGTTGCACTTGAAGAACAATTTTCCACTGTATGCTTTGTGCCTAAACAGTTTAAGCACATTTTTTACTTTGAACAAACTTTAATCTTTCTTGAGGAGATATTTCCAAAATTGTGGACACCGTAAATTTTATGAGATTTATCGCAAAAATGCACGAGAGCGTAACTGTCACTTTTCGAGTATAGTGTTACTTTACTACATTTTGAGTTGACTAGTGTTTCATTCCTGAAATGTTTTCTAACACAACACAACGATTTTCGAGAAATTCAAAAATTCTGCTAAATTTGGCAATGTCTTTAAATCACGACCTTCCTCAAACAATTTCTTAGAGCCGAAATCTAGTTTTTTTTAAAAGAAAATAAGTAATGATTCAAAATTACATTTATCAGAGAGCTTCATGTTTTTTAGTGATTCTAGGTTTTTCTTACAGGTTGTAACTAATTCTCTCAAAGTTTGTGAATTACATTTTGTTATACAAGGAGCATTTAACAAATTTTCGAAATGGGAATTAACAATCTTATTTTTGTTTTCATATCTTTGCTTAAGTAATAAAAGAGCTGTAGAGAAATTTTCATTAGTCAATGACAATGATTCAATTAAACTAAAAGCTTCACCTTTTACCAGTGTTTTTAGATAATAAAAACGTTCCACATTTGAGAATTGTGGGTTGTTTATTATTAACGCATCAAAGAGATCTAAAAAGGGCTTCCAATCGTGCAAATTTCCTGTAAAGTTGGGAATATTAATTTGTGGCAATTTTATATTCGAATTGTGTATATGCGAGCTATTTCCAATTGAATCATTGTTGTGACTTACAGTGACATTTTGAGGAGATAATTTTGTATACATTTTTCAATAAGGGCTAACGTTGTAAAATACTGATTTTCCATTTTTTCACGATCTTCTACATCTGAATTATCTTCAAATTCTAATAAATATGAATCTATCTCGTCTTGAGCACATTCGTATTCAGAAAACGCGGCTTCCAATCTTTTTTTGTCTACATGAAAATTCTTGAACATCTAATGTCAAATTTTGATAGCTCTGCACCCAATTCTGAATACGAGTGATTTTGCTTTTAGCACTTGTGCGAGTAGTTTTTAATTGTTTGAAATCCATGACAATTCAAAACAAACAATAAATAACAGAGTTAAATAAATGTGAATGCGTATTTACTATTTGAGAGTTTTTGCAATAGTTTTATGTAAACAATTTAGTTCACTAACCTTTTTTTTCAGAGTTTTAATCCAAACAAATGATCACTTTAACTTACTGGAATCTTTCGTAGTGTGGATTTGACTTGGGCATATGCGGAGGGCGTCAGCTAATAGGAGTTCACACGTAACTGGAACTTCAAATCAACCATGTGCCAGGGGATAGGGAAAACGTTGAGATCTTTTTACTTGTGTGGGAGATTTTTGAGTGGAGATCCGGCTCGATGAAGACCATGCGCGAAAACGGTGCCTTCCTTCGATAGTTAAGGCTCCCCGTTTGCGTCAACTACTTCTTCGAACATTCAATATGCTAAATAAATACGAAGGACCAGTTGTAATTAAAATTAATTTATTACAACAACTTATATTAAAAAAACTTTGTTACATTCTCTTTTTTTTTCACTAACTTTTAGAGAGAGTTGATCTATCACAAAAAATATATAATTGCGTTGTTGCGATGTTTCGCAACAATGTTTGCATTTTCCGATCCGAAGTCTGGAAACCCATCAGTTACTCTTCTTTCTTATGTAACGCGTGAGAAGCCTACAAAGATACTTTTGCTCTTACCAACCCAGCATTATGATGATACTGTTAGCGGTGAATATAAAAATAAGTCGGATATCAACCTTTTTTATAATGAGACCAAAGGAGGTGTTGATACCTTAGATCAGATAGCAAGAAAAGACACGTCCAAGCGATCGACACGAAGATGGCCACTGTCTGTTTTTTCACTCTGTTGTATATAGCAGCCATAAATGCGTACTTGCTATTTATTATCAATTATCCGCATTGGAATAAAAACAAAAGTAACCGTCGTCGTTTGTTTTTGCAAGAATTGGAACCTGCCCTACCGCCGTCCCCTCATTGAAAGAAGAGCTGCAAGTTTAAATGAACTTCAGAATTTTGTAGTGTATGCTATGGAAGATATACTTGAACTCAAACTTATCCAGTTCCAATGTAACGGTATAAACGGGTGGTAGAACGGGATTACAGATAAATTGGCCTTTTTGCCTCGACTAGCCAGCGTATGGGTGTAGGTCAGATGTTAAAAAAAAATTGCACATCCAGAATAGTAAATCTTACGTAAGTCACAATAGGGGATGGAGACAAAATCAATTCGGTTTGGGCGCCAGAATGTTTAGTAGTCAAAATAAAGGTCGTCGTGCCAAAATTACGAGTACATAGCGTGTCTAAACATACAAAAAACATACGCTTACCTATCCGCAATCAATCCCAGGTGTGCTGGACAGCAACTCAGCAAACTACCTGAAATCGGGCTTCAAAAAAAAACACTACACGCTTGTCAAATAAAAGCGTGATAAATACTCAATAACGTTACGTTACTACACCTCAGTGTAATAAATTAGGCATTAAATAATAATCAAAACAAAACAACAAAAAAAATAAGCTAAAGAATGAACTCTAAACTGAATTAATATTCAACTAAAAATTAAATAAAATACTAAATACTAATAACGCTATTACTCAATAAAATCAAAAAAAACTAACCTCGTTACGTTAAAAAAATAAATTACCGGTAACTTGCAATTACTCAATAAATTTTTATGTAACACAAAAGGGTTTCCATAGAAATTAAACACATTTATAAAACCTAACAAATTATAATAAAATAATAAAAATGATAAATATAAAAAAAAGTAAACATACGATAATGCGTATAAACGAAAAAAATTCAAAGGCTTAAAAGGCGACAGGATGTCTGATTTACGCCAGTCTAAATCGTTTAACCTATAAAGATATAATTCGTGGATAATATACCCACACTACAATAGGGTCGATTGCCCTTTAATACCAAAATAAAAAAGTGTGAAGGCGGAGCGTCAAAACTATAATTAATTACGCTAAACAATTTCAAACAACAACTTACTTTAACAAAAAAAAGTGACCCCACTTTCAAACTTTCATAAACACAAAAAAATAAATCGAAACACACAAAATCTTCAAAATTTTCAATAAAAACACAATATTATATTACCTTAAAGGTCTAGAATTACACCTTTCTGTGTTACAATATAAGTGGAAGATAACCAGGTGGTCGTTTACGGCTATGACGGAAAGAAATCTCCTGGTCTGGCAAAATGATGAATGAAATGTTGACTATTGTTCTATGATACACAAACAATTCTTGATTGATCTCGTTAAATTGTTATTGAATAAATTAAAACTTCTTTTAAAATAAAATAATTTGAGCGTTCACAATTACTTGATAACTTTTAGCTTTTAATTGGTTTTATTTCCACTAATAATCCAAAATGTTAATAACTTGATTTAATTAAATATAATTTTAATATATTGCGAAAGTTTCTTTATCTTTAAATACGCTTTGTACGGTAAATAAGAGCACTTGGAAGAACGATGATTTTAAAATCCGCAGAAGCGATATGAACCAAAGAGGTCACTGAAGCACTATACAACACGACGATGTCCTCTAGGTAACTTTACGTAAAACCGAAATCGGCACTTGGTATAATCCTTTGGTGATGAACAATTTTAATAAATCCCTTTCACAGGTAATCTTCAGGAGTAGCTAAACTACCCTTACTACACAAAAAAGTACGTTCGTTAAACACCACAAGGTCCAAAATTTCAACGTTCTAAACCACCCCTTAAAGCGTAACAATAAACGGCAACGTATACTACTCGAAAGCACGATCAGTTTCAGAATCCCCCACAAATTATTCACAAAAATCCATCTTTGAATTTTTAATCCCACTACTCATAAAAAAATCTTATCTACTTTAATTCCACCAATTAAAAAAACGGAAGGGGAAAATAAGGTACCCCAATACACAAATTCGTTTCCGTCCGTAAGGACTCGGTAAATTTTCAAAAACTACACGTCAGCAAGAGTATCCTGTACAGCCTCTCTATGTTTACCTTAAAGTACGAACAATAAGGCCCACATGTAATCTCTATGACTCAAAACCAGCATATTCACTATTACACTGAACAACTATACTTAAGCGTCTTTATGGCGCTAGCATGACATCATACACAGATAAACCTATACTATTTATTTAAATTACTTAATTTTCTAAGGAAATCAAACGAAATACACCTTAATTAAACTTATAGACAACTATTTACAAATAAGCGTTAATCAAACTTCTATAAACGAGGAATAATAAGGAAAAACAACCTAAATTACAAAAAAATAATTCACAAACAAAGAATCTAAAGCTCACCATACACCTACCATCCCTAAAGGTCGCTACACACGTTAAAACAAATTTACTATAAAACATAATTTGACAACAAAAAAAAATATGTATATACGGAATCTAACTAAGTGCATAAAACTATAAACAAAATTACCCAATACGTATACAGGGTGTTCAAAATACCCTGACACCAACACCATCCCACAATGCAAGTTAGCAAAATCCAAAAAAGAAAACACTAATAAATTAGCAAAAACAACCATAGTTTGTTCAAAATGTCCAAAATATGTATGTGGTAAACATAGCAAGAAGTCCAATGTTTGTGAATCCAGCGATGACATCAATTCCATTGAAGCTCAAGACTTCGAATAAATTAGAATTTCTTTTTATGTTATGTTCTACCTGTTTTATTAGTGTTTAGCAATATTTTTGTTTGTTTGTAAAAGCATTACTTTTATTTTGGTCTTAATAAAAACTCATATTTTGGTTAAAATATGTGTCATTTATTGACCCCTCTTCATGGTCCTCGCTGTTTCCAAAAAAAGGTTGATCCTGCTAGCTAGGGTTAATTTCTACTATATTAGAGATCATTTACGGTAAATTTATGATTTTGAATAATTATATTAACTTTTAAAGTGCAGCCCAATGACCTTCAATGTGTTATATCATGCAGCGAGACAATCTACAAATTGCATTGCAATTCAGTAGTTTGGTTCATGTTGTTATCTTAACAATTTATTGTTTCATATGGAGTAGGGATTGAAAATACGAATTATATGATATACCTACAATCATTTTACAAATTGTAACCAAATGAATGAAAGACTTGTGTGTCAACTCAAGTTTTACTTTGTTCTTATTTGTTTTCATTTGAATAGTACTGCCAAGTCTATAATTGAGTGTTCCAGAATAAATAACAGTTCTACAATTCTATATAGTACGTAATTAATTGATAGGAAAATTCGACTATTTAATTTTGAAATGTTTACAAACTGATACTCCTTTAAAGAAATGTCTATTCTTAGACTGTCAACAGTGGCGAGCCAACTTTGTCGAGCGCCGTCGTGCAAAAACAAAAAGTGCGCCTCTATACATTGTTATAAAAAAATTAACAAACCTTGTTAGTTGATTTTTTTTTGTTTTAACTTCTATCTTGCAGACATTCAACTTAGGACTTTGAAGTTAAAAATCATACGAATACTTACCGAAATGATCAATACTGTTAATAGAAATGAATTAACATGGGGTGTTAGATAATGGATAAAATTATTTTTAAAATAACATTACACAGTAATCCTGAATTTTAAAAATTTTATTCATAAATGCAAAATGTTTTTAATTGTTTTTAATTTGGAAAACGATCTTTCCACTGTGGCTATGGAAACTGACATAGTCACAAAATTCGCAATGCCACAAAAATGTTTAGGTAAGTATAATGTAAATTATTGGTTACAATATAATTTAGGGTAGTAATTGGCGAATAAGCGACACTTTTCTCAAAATTCTGCAAAAACTGTAATTATTGCACAAGTTCTATCTCATTTATATCAAATTCATTTCAATTTTTATCACTTAATATACCCTCAAGTTTTATACAAAACTCTAGCTGCCCTAATTCAGACTGACTGTAAAATTCCGAAATATTCCATAAAGATTTGTAAATTGCCGCATGGGCAGATAACAGGTCGAATCTATCGTTACAGGGATATTGTAGTAATATCTACCAAATCGTAAAAACAAAGTACTTTAAATTTTAATTCTTCATTTTGTATTGGTTCATCGTCACCTTCGTAGGTAATTAAATTGTTTTGTAAGTTTTCGAGGTCCTAAAGCACCTTCATCTTTAAATTTTGGATCGATAGCTAATAAAATCCCGACTTCCCTAGATTCTTCTAATAAACCATTAAAACTGTTATCTAAACGACAGTTTTTTTAAAAAATCAACAAAATTACTTAAACCAGCAAACACTTGCACAATATTCAAATTTTGAGTTTGTAAAATTTTGGACACTTCTTAATATATTAAACCATAAAATCATGCATACAAATTAATCTTTTTTAACTTTTACCAAGTGCCATAGCTACACTCTTTACAGCGTTATCAAAATTTTGCTCAGAACTAATTTCAAAAAGAGCGTCGTATATTTCACCTAGTTGATACCTTAAAGGTGTTATAGGTGTTATCAATTCGGCTCTACCATCTGGTACCTGACAACGGCTTTAAAGTCAAATTTGGTATGTTTTTTTTTTAAATCGTCCATCGATGGGTTATAGCAGAGGAAAAGTTATGAAGTTCTTGAACTATAGAAAAAAATTTGCAAATAATCTATTTGACTTTGCGCCATCGTTAACGATAAGGTTCAAAGTATGGTTACAACAGGGTACAAAGAATGCTCTTGGATTGATATTTAAAATTTCTTTTTGTAAACCATTATGCTTACCCTTCATTTTTGCCCCGTTGTCGTAGCCTTGACCACGTAAATTAAAAATGTCTAATCAGTAACAGAACAAAAAGTTAGGAAGTGTTCTTCAATACTAATTCCCGAATCATTTAAATTGACGAATCTGATACATACTGAAATCTGTTCTTGGTGGCTGACATAGGGTGTACAGTCGAGGATGATAGAAAAATATTTAGCTTTTTTCGTGATGTTTAAAATTTTAGATCTAACGTTACTTCCTAATAAAGTTATAACTTCGTTTTGGATTTTGTCCTCAAGATAATGTGACATACTTTTGTGCGCTTCCATTTGAGACGGGTTCAGACATAATAGGATGAAATTTTGCGATCATTTCGATACATTTCAAAAAGTTGCCATTTATTTTTTCATATAACTTATTAGTAGTACCTCGAAAGCCTGTGTTCTGTTCAGCCAAAAATTGAACCGTATAAAAAATTCGCTCAATAAGGGCATGTCAAAATTTTGTTTCTTTATTGAATATCTTTTGTGCTTCAGAATCTATAGTTTTATTCCTTTCCTTCGATTTAAAAGATCTGTCCATTGCTTCAAATTCTGGAAATGTAACCTACTTTTTTCGTGATAACTTAATTGTTCACTTAAATGGTGCCAATCATTAAACCCATTATCGTTAATTAATTTTATAGTCTACGCAGAATTTGCATTAAAGATTTTGCAATAAAAACAATATATACAGAATTCTTTTCTTTAGAACATAACAACCATTCTCGTTTAACATTTTCATTATTATGTAGAATTCTAGTAAAATACGTGTCAGAGAACTTACGTCTTGATTTGTTTTTAGGGTAAATGTGATTTTTAATCTGATAATGACTTGGTCCATTATCTACTAATAATTGAAAATGATGGGGATATAAAACTTTTGGCGATAACCCTGGATCGTCAAAAAGTGACAAAAATGTCTCTTCGCCGTCATCAAGTTTACAGTGTTTGTTAGAAGTTGATTTTGGCTGAATATTGACAATGCCTTCAAACTCCTTCTTCAGCAGTTCTTCATCAGTACTTGAGCATACTGTAGGAATCAAGAAATCGGACACAATTTGGCTGCTCCTTGGTTCAGTTTGTAATTCCGCCGTTGATGTAGACAGAAGGTTTTTGTTTTCTTGAGAAATGGCTGGTTTTTGAAAAAGCGTAGTTATATTTGCATCGGTTTTTTCTAAGTTTTCTTCCCGTTTTCGTTTATTTAATAAGTTTTCATATCCGGAAAGTTTCTCTTCTCTTTTTTTCCTCTTTAGGCATCTATATACAAATCCAAATTAATTCGCTTCATATTTTATTAATTGCAAAATAATTCAATCGTGAAAACTAATAAAAAAGAAAACAATTTAAATTTTTAAATATTCCTGAGGTTGCGGCAAAACTTGAAAGCAGTTTCATTAAAACAAGTTGGGTAACATTTAGTGCTTAAACTTGAAAAAAAATTAAATATAAACAGTTACCTTTCCACCAAATTGATTACAAAACTTATTTAACCTACCTTAGATAGAAGCTTTTAATTAATCAATTCGAACTAATCGCTAAGTAACAAACGATTAAACGAACACAAAATTTACTAGGTAAATAAATATCACTATTAAAATTATTTCTTCTTAACTATTTATCAAACTGTATGATAATATAATAAATATAAGACAAATCTATCAAGTAAACCTTTTTTATGTCGGAGGTCGAAATACAAGTCACAGAATGCAAGTTACAACACGACTAATTGTATACTCGTTAAAATAAAAGTTGAAACGCAACATGACAAATGACTAACCCTTTATCATGAAAAAAGAATGACTTACCTATGTTTTTATTTTTTTTAACAAAATAAGACCCGCTGAAATTACAAGCAGAAAACTGTAGTTATTGTAAAATAATAAATAATTACTACTATTTTCGTTTTCAAATGACGGGACAATTTTATTTTTTTGTATTGTTGAAAATTTATAAATTGAGAGGCATCGACAGGCGCCTGCTTGTGCTTGTGCTTCAGCTTGTGCTTGTGCATGTGTTCCTGCTCGTGCTCGTGCTCGTGCTCGTGCTCGTGCTCGTGCTCGTGCTCGTGCTCGTGCTCGTGCTCGTACTCGTGCTCGTGCTCGTGCTCGTGCTCGTGCTCGTGCTCGTGCTCGTCCTTGTGCCTTTGCTTGTGCTTGTGCTATACTATAACCCTTCTGTAATCCATAATCAGTGTTCTTAAACTTTTTAATTATAGGTAATGTGGAGATGAATGTTGGTTCCGTTTCTATAAGTTTCGGAAAATGTTTATTGAAAACATGTACAGTAAAATCTTGATAATATTTAGGACTAGTTTTCATTATATAACATGTAGACCCCGTTTTCTTTCATAACATTTCGTTCAATTTGCACTTCATGAATATTTAAATAACATTACATCGTAATTTACAGCTCAATGAAGTGAACTTTATTCAATTGCCATATGAGCAAACTTAAAATGAAATTTATCAACAAACACTTAAACATTAACAAACTTACTAAAGTAAAATTACATCA
>JARFJB010002235.1:510000-520000 GCA_036346205.1 Vesta saturnalis
GTGTGGAGTGTGTGTGTGGGTGTGTGGTGTGTGTGGGTTATGTGGGTGTGATGTGGGTGGCGTGGTGTGCGTGTGGTGGGTGTGTGGGTATATGTGTGTGTGTGTGTGGGTTGGGGTGTGTAGGCGTGTGTGTGTGTTTGTGTGCGCGTGTGTTTCGTGTTTGTGGGTGGTGAGGGTGTCTGAGTGTATGAGGTGTGTGTGGTGTGGTGTGTGTGTGTGTGTGTGTGGTTGAGTATGGGTGTGTGTGTGAGTGTGTGTGGGTGTGGATGTGTAGGGTGTGTGGGTGTTGGAGTGTGTGTGGGTGTGTGTGGGTGTTGTGGGTGTGTGGGGTGTATGTGCGGTTGAGTGTGGGTGCTTGTGGAGTGGGTGATGTGGGTGTGCAAGTGGTGGGGTGTGAGTGTGGCGTGGTGCGTGGGTATGGGTGTGGTGGAGTGGGTGTGTGGTGTGTGTGGTGTGAGGGCGTGAGTGGTGGTGTGGGTGTGGATGTGGGTGTGGGTTTGGGTGTGGGTTTGGGTGAGGGTGTGGTTGTGGTGTGGTAGGGGTGGGTGTGGTGGGCGGCGTGTGGTGTTTGTGTGGTGGGCGGTGAGTGTGTTTGTGTGGGAGTGCATGTGTGGGCTGTGGTGGTACGCGGTGGGTGTGTATGTTGGGTGTGTGGGAGTGTGTGTGGTTGTGTGTGGTTGTGTGAGGTGGTGTGTGTGGGTATGTGGGTGTATGTGTGGGTATGTGGGTGTATGTGTGGGGTATGTGTAGGTGTGTGTCTGGGTGTGTAAGTGTGCGTGTGTCTGGATGAGAGTGAATGTGTGGGCCTGGGCGTGGGTGTGGATGTGGGTGTCAGATGGGTGGGTAGGGTGTGGGTGAGTGTGGTGGTGTGGTGTGAGGGTGGGGGTATGTGTGGGTGTGTGTGGTGTGTGTGTGGGGTGTGTTGTGTGGAGTGTGTGTTTGTGGGTGAGTGTGTTTGGGTGTGTTTGTGGTGTGGGTGTGTGTGTGGTGTGCATGTGGAGGTGTGTGTGTGTGTGTGGATGTGGTGGGTATATGTGAAGATATGGCGTGTTGTGGTTGGGGTGTGGGTGTGGTGTGTGTGTGTGGGTGTGGTTGCGCTTGTGTGAGGGATGTGGGTGTGTCTGTGTGGGTTGTGGGGTTGGTGTGGGTTGTGTGGGGATGTGTGGGTGTGTGTGTGTGTGGTAGTGTGGTGTGTTGTGTGGTGGGGATGGAGTGGGTGTAGTGTGGTCGTTCGTGTGCGTGTGCCTGTGCTTGTGGTGCGTGGCATGTTCGTGTGCATGTGGGTTTGCGTGGGTGCGTGCGTGCGTGTGGGTGTGGTGTGTGTTGTGTGGTGTAGGTACGTGTGGGTGTGTATGTATGGGGTGTGTAGTGGTGTGTGGTTGTGAGGTGGTGTGTGGGTATGTGGGTGTATGGTTGTGGTTGTGTCTGGTGTGGTGTGCGTGTGGATGAGAGTGAATGTGTGGGCGTGGGCGTGGTGTGGGTGTGGGTGGGTATGGATGTGGGTTGTGTATGGGTGTGGTGAGGGTGGCGTGGGTTTGGTGTGGTTTGGTGTACGTGTGGTGTGGTGGGTGTGTGGGTGGTTAGTGGGTGTGATTGGGTGTGTGTGGTGTGGGTGTTGTGTGTTGTGGAGGTGTGTGTGTGGTGGGTGGTGTTTGGGTGTGTTTGTGGGTGTGTGTGTGTGTGTGTGTGGGTTTGTGTGCATGTGGAGGTGTGTGTGTGTGTGGATGTGTTTGTGGGTGTATGTGAAGATATGGGCGTGGTTGTGGTTGTGGTTGTGTGTGTGGGTGTGGGTGTGCGTATGGGTGTGGGTACGTGTGGGTGCGTGTGAAAGTGATGGTGTGGGTGTGGGTGGGGGTGTTGGCGTGCGCGTACGTGTGGGTGCGTTTGTGGGTGAACGCGGGGGCGTGCGTGTGCGTGTGGGTGTGCTTGTGGGTGTGGGTGTGCGTGTATCCGGGCGTGGGTGTGCGCTCGAGTGTGCGTGGGCGTGAGCGTATGAGTTGGTGGTGAGCGTGCGCATGCGCGTTTCGTGTACGTGTGCGTATGCGTGAGGGTGTGCGTGTGTGTGGGTGTGTAAATAAGTGTGGGTGTGTCTAGGTGTGTGTGTGGGTATGTGTGGGTTTGTGTGTGGGTGTGCGTGTGGGTGTGTGTTTGGGTAAGTGTGTGTGTGGGTGAGTGTGTGGGTAAGTGGGTGTGTGTGCGTGAGTGTGTGGCTATGTGTGCGGGTGTGTGTCGGTGTGTGTGGGTGTGTGATGGTGTGTGTGTGGGTGTGTGTGTGTGAGGGGTGTGTGTGAGGGGTGTGTGTGTGGGTGTGTGAGTAGGAGCAGTGTTGGGTAGGATCTAGATCAAAGTGATCTAGATCCAGGATCTAGATCCACTAAACGGATCTATATCTGGATCTAGATACTTTGCTCTGCTAGGATCTAGTATCTGGATCTAGATCACATTTTAACAGATCTTTAGTACTTGAATCCAAAGATCCATTAGAATATTTTAAAATGTATTTTAAGGGTATTTTGTGAAATTTTAACTGGCTTGAGGTAACAGAGCTTTATATTTAAAAATACATTATGCTCGTTACGACCGTTACATCCGTACCCCACAGAGATACATATTTACAATTACCTACTGCCTGAGGCATGTTAAATTCGAAATAACCAATAATAGAACTATTCATTTCCTTTGTTAATATTTCCGTCGGTTGTTTTGTTTCCCAAAGCTACAAAGGCAGGTAATGACGCTAAGTGCTAATCTAATGACTTAATGAGTAATGACAATGGGGTCTCCATCCATTAAAGTAGGTACTTAAGTTAAGTGGAACTTGAATTCCCTGTTGCTAATTTAATCGAACAAAAGGAGGTATAGAAAACAACAATCTTGTCTTCAGTTCTTAAGGATACGACTTTAAGTAAAGCACATTTGTTAATTGTTAGTTAGATCAATAATGAGTGACGAAGCTGAATTAATGGAAGTTCCGCCAATCTTAAGCGGTAAATTTTATCAAAATGTGACAACAAGATAGTGACCCAGTGTCTAAATTGTCCCGCACAAATACAAGGTCATGTGACTTCAACAGGAAATTTTATTCGGCATATGAAGGTATGTTGTAATATAGTTTTTGGCAGAATTTTAGTATCATTTATTGGATTCTTACGAAATACATCATCTGATATATCAAAACGTGATTTGTAGACTTAATTTTTCTTATTAAATTCTATATGAATTACGTAAGGTATTTTTTGTTGCAAAATACTTAGTTTCTCGTGTGTAAAAGAACGTTTACAAAAGGTTGAGATTTATTTCTTAAAGTCCCTAATGCATCAAAAAACTTTTTTAAATGTTTCTGATACCTGTATTCATAAAAAGATGGGATTCAGTCGCTTTCAAAATTGGTGTTATCTAAATTTTGACTGAAACTTGAAGTGACTTCAATCTGTATTTTATAAATTAACATACACTTTCTCCTTTTTTCTAGAAAGCATCCAGTAACATTTAGCAAATTCGATGCAGAAAAGACAACAAAAAAAGTAAAACCGAAATTTTATCAATGAAGAATTTCAACAAGACTAACACTTTTCAACGACCTACCAGTTCTACCATAAAGAACTCGGTTAACAAACTCGTCTTAGATTACATAATTGAAGAGATGAGGCCTATTTGTACAGTCGAAAAACCCGCATTTATTAGGTTAGTAGAAGGACTTTCTGGCAAAAAACCTTGTGACCGAAAAACGCTCAAGAGTAAATTAGAAGAAGATAAATCAGCAGTTGTTGGTGCTGTAATAGAAGAATTAAATAAAACCAAACACGTCTGTATAACTGCAGATGTTTGGAGCACCAATAACAAAAGTTATCTTGGTATGACTGCACACTTTATCTATAGTAATAGCTTCCAACGTAAATCTTTTGCATTAACCTGTAGGCGATTTAAATTTGCACACACATTTGACAGAATTGCGGAATTAATAAGTGAAATTCATAACGAATACAAATTAAATCTCGCTAAAATTTCAGGAACGGTAACAGATAACGAAAGCAACTTTAATAAAGCTTTTAACGTATTTACTGCTTCTATATGTAATAAGAGCAGCGATAGCGAATTAACAGAGTTTTCAAAATCAAAATGATGTAGATGTTGAATCATTACCTGCTTTTGATACTGACAGTACTTACGTGCTTTTGCCCGAACATTTTAAGTGTTGTTCGCATACACTCAGCCTTGTAATTACGATAGATGCAGCTAAAGCATTTGAAAACATAAGGTATAACAAAATGTACGATACTGTTTTTGGGAAAGCTTATTCTTTATGGAATTTAGTGAGTAGGTCAACTAAGGCGCCGGATCAGTTAGAAAATGTTTGCGGTGTCAAATTGAAAGTTCCTTGTCCTACTCGTTGGAATTCCATGTATGACGCATGTGTTAAACTAATTAATATTGAAGCAAAATTAAGTGATGTTTGTAAGCTATTAAAATTAGACGTGTTCCAACTGTCAGCTTTTGTGTTTTTAAACGAATATATTTCTGTTATAAAACCTATAGCCGTTGCAATAGATATTTTACAAGATAAAAAAATTTGTCAGTTAGGTACTGTTTTGCCAACACTTTTCAAAATTAAAGCTAGCTTAGAAGCAATGACAAAACTGACATTTTGTTCTAAATTAAGAGAATGTTTATTGAACGGCTTTACAAGACGTTTCTCTAATATAATGGATATTAAAAATTCTAGTAGTCGACCATACCTGTTATCCACAATTTCTAACCCAAAATTTAAATTATGGTGGTTAAAAATTACCCCCTTTAAAAATGAAACAGCATTCTGTCAAACGCAATTATTGTGTGAACTTAACAATTCCGGATTTCAAGAAAATCTTAATAATTCAGAATCAGAAATTCAGTTCACACTTACTGAAAAAATCCTCTGCCACGGACGAATTCTTTGATTATTTAAAAATAAATATTCAATCGCAAACAACGTTTGATTCAGAATGCACAAATTATTTTAAAGACACAAGCACTAACTATGAGCAATTAAATATGTACCCTGCTATAAAAGAAATCTTTTTAAAATATAATTCTATACTTCCTTCATCTGCCCCCGTTAAAAGGATATTTAGTATGGGTGGACTAATTTTAACTCCTCGTAGGAATAGATTAGCTGATATATTTGAGATGCTATTAATTTTAAAACAAAATAAAATAAAATTAGATAATAAAATGTAATTATGTAATGTATACTTATAATAATTTAGATAAATGTCCTTATCCTTATAATTGTATAACAACTATTGTGTTAAATTAACAATTAACATTGCAACTTGCAAGTGTAAATGTGTACCTAATACTAATTTTGTAATTTGTAGTGCGTTAAATAATTAATGTCAGTTTTCAATAAAAACCTATAAAAATTATATTTGCATATTATTTTTCTTAATAATTTAACCTTACGGACTAATATTTGTATTACATGAAAAATGATCATGGGAATGGGAGTACTACTCATCAGTAGCAATACTAGCAATTAAAGATAATATTAATAATTAGAAAATCTCGAAAAATTTTAGGAATGTCGGATCTTTATAAAAGATCTAGATCCCATTTCAAGGATCTTTGATCTTTATCTAGATCCATTTTTACGTACGGATCTTGGATCTTTACTAGATCAGTTTTTAAAAATGTGTTTGGATCTGTATCTAGATCCTAAATAAATGGATCTTACCCAACACTGAGTAGGAGTGTGTGTGTGTGTGGGTGTGGGTGTGTGTCTAGGTGTGTGTGTGGGTATGTGTGTGTCTGTGTGTGGAGTGTTGTTTGTATGTTTGTATGTGAATGTGTTGTCTGTATGTGTGGATTGTGTGCTATGTGGGTGTAGTGTAGTCAATGTGGGCGTTGAGCGGGGTGTGCATGTGTGTGTGTATATGTGTTGTATGTGTGTGTGGTGTGTGTTGAATGTGTGTTTAGTAAATATGGTGTGTATGGGTGATGTGAGTGTGTGTGAGTGTGTGTGGTGTGTGTGTATGTATGAATGTCAGGTGTGGGCGTTCTTGTGTTGGTTGTATTGTTAGTCGTTTGTGGTGTGGGTATGATCTGTGCGTGCGAGTTGTCAGGTGCTGTGGTGCTGTGTGATGCGTGTGCATGTGTTGTCGTCGGATGCGTGTGGTATCTATGTAGTGTGTGGTGTTTGTGTGGTATGTAGTGTTAAGTGGTTTCATGGGTATGGGGTGTATGTGGGTAGTGTGGTGTGTCTGGTGTGTGTGTGGTGTGTGTATGAGTGTGTGTGGCGTGGCGTGTGGGTGTGGGTTGGGTGTGATGTGTGGGCGTGGATGTGTGTGCGTGAGTGTGTGTAGGTGTGCGTGTGGTGAGTGTGATGGGTGTGGATGTGTTGTATGTAGTGTGTGTGGGTGTATCGTGGTGGTGTTAGTGTGTGTGTGGGGTGTTGTGCTGTGTGTATTTGTGGGTGTGTATGTATGTGGTGTGGGCGTGTGTGTTGTGTGTGTAGTGTACTATGTGTGGTGTGTGTGTGTGTGTGTGTGTGCTGTAAGTTTTCGTGTTTGTGTGGTATGTGTATCTGTGGGTGTATGTGGAGTATGGGCGTGTAGGTGTGTGTAGGGGTGTGGGTGATGAGTGTGTGGTGCATGTTGGGTGTGTGATGTAAGGGTGTGGTGCGGCTGTGTAGGAGTGTGGTGTGTCTGTGTGGTGTGTGGGTTATTGTGGGTGTATGTTGGGTGCTGTATGGTGTGTGTGATAGTGTGGTGTGTGTGTGTGTGGGTGTGTTGTGTGTGGTGTGTGTGATGTGTGTTGTGTGGTGTGTGTGTGTGAGTGTGTGTGGTGTGTGTGTGTGCGTGTGTGTGTGTGTGTGTGGATGTTGTTGTCAGGTGTTGGGCATGTGGGTGTTGTGGTGAGGTGTGGTGTGGTGTGTATGTGTGTGTCATGATGTGGGTGTGGTGTGTGTGTGTGTTGCTGTGTGTGTTGATGTATGCTTGTGTCTGTGTGTACTGTTATGCGTGTGTGTGTGTGGTTTGTGTGTGTGCTATGTTTGTGTGGGTGTGTGGGTGATTGTGGTGTGTGGTGTCTGTGTGTGTACGTATGTGTAGCGTGTGGGTGTGTCGGTGTGTATGTAGTGTGTGTGGGTGTGTGTGGTGATGTTGTGTGTGTGTGGTGTGTGGTGTGGGTGTGTGTGTGTGTTTGTGTGTGTATGTTGTGTGTGAGTTGTGGTGTTTGTGTGGTGCTGTGTGGTGTGTGTGTTGCTGTGCATGTGAGGTCTGTGTGTGGTGTGTGTGCAGGTTAGGGTGTAGTTTTGAGTGTTGTGGAGTGTGTGTATGGTGTGTGTGTGTGAAGTGGGGTGGTGTTGTGTGGTTTGTGCGTGTGTACGGGTGTGCGTGATGTGTGTGTGTGTGTTTGTGTGCGTGGTGTGGTGATGTGTGCGTGTGTATGAGTTGCGTGGTGTGCGTGTGTGTGTGTGTGGTGTTGCTGTGTGTGCTGTGTGCGTAGTGCGTGTGTGTGGTGTGGTGCAGTGTGTGTTTTATGCGTGTGTAGTGTGGTGTGTGTGTCTGTGTAATGGGGGGTGGTGTGTATGTGTATGTTGTGTGGTGTGTCGTGTGTGGGTGTGTGTTGTGGGTGTGATGTGGTGCGTGCGTGTGGGTGTGTGAGTTGCGTGTGAGTTGTGTGCGTGTGTGTGCATGGTGTGTGTGTGTGGTGTTGTGTTGGTGTTCATGTTGTGTGTGGCTGTGGTGTTGTTGTGGTTTGTGTTGTATTGTGTGTGGTGCGTTATGTTTGTGTGTATGTGTTGTGTGTGTGGTGTGTAGTTTTCAGTGTGGATTGTGATGGTGGTGTGTGTGTGTGTTTGTGTGTGTGTGGGTGTGTTTGTATGTGTTGTGTGATGTTTGTGTATGTGTTGTGTTATTTGTTGTGGTGGGTGTGGTGTTCGTGTGTGTGGGTGTGCGTGGTGCGCGTGTGTGCTGTGCGTGTGCGTGACGCGTGTGCGTGTGCGTGCATGTGCTTGTGTGTGTGAGTGTTCGTGTGCGCGTGCGTGTGAGTGTGCGTGTGCGTATGCGTGCTACACTATTTCAAAGTGCTCTGGACTGATTTGTACGTAACGGCCACCCAGCTTTCGAATAGAGATTCCAATTTTCTCTTCAGAGGATAGTACCAATCTATTCATCATGTTATGACTCAAAACATGAGGTCTGCCAGGTTCAGCAAATTAATGCATGGGATACACTCTTCGCATTCTCTTGTTGCCCGATAAATTGTGACCTGACTAACGTTTGATCTCTGGATAAGTTTATAAATCTGGTTTCAAATAAGCAATACATGCTCTTGCGAATTTCAAGTTTGTATGACATTCTGAACGCCGCTATTGAATAAACTTGACGTTTATCAAAAGCAAGAAAACATGATTTGTTTACGGATCGCGTGGCAACTAGGTCAGACGTCCAAATCGAGTTGAAATCAAACTTTATCTAAAAACTTATGTCCCATAGGTTATCCACAGTCACTTCCCTTAGCTTCGTTTTTCATTTCAGGAAGATCTTTAAATGAAACCAAACTCAGTATGAAACAGAACCTTACAAATACACTTACCACAAATGTTTATCTCGTTAGATTTTCCTTTAACCAATTCACTTAGTCTTTTACAACAGCTTATATTGCTCTCGATACCCTCGATAATTCGATGGATGATTCGTGAAAGCGATAAAACTGCCGATAAACTCGAATGTCATACCCCAGATGACGAGATAGCCAATCGCTTTCATTTCCTGATGAATTAATTACCTGGAATGCTGTGGCAATATATTTCCGCCAATTCGTTCTTCGTGCGCACACGCACACGCACACGCGAACGCACACGCACACGCACACGCACACGCACACGCACACGCAAACACACGCACACGCACACGCACACGCACACGCACAGGCACTTGCACACGCACACGCACACTCACGCGCACACGCACACGCACACGCACACGCACACGCACACGCACACGCACACGCACACGCACACGCACACGCACACGCACACGCACACGCAGACGCACACGCACACGCACACGCACACGCACACGCACACGCACACGCACACGCACACGCACACGCACACGCACACGCACACGCACACGCACACGCACACGCGCACGCACACGCACACGCACACGCACACGCACGCGCACACACACACGCGCACACGCATAAGCACACGCATACGCACACGCACTCGCACACGCACACGCAAACGCACACGCACACGCACACGCAAACGCACACGCACACGCTCACGCACACGCACACGAACTCACACACGCGCACGCACACGCACAAGCACACGCACAAGCACACGCACAAGCACACGCACACCCACACGCACACCCACACGCACACGCACAGGCACTCGCACACGCACAAACACACGCACACGCACACGCACACGCACACGCACACGCACATGCAGACGCACACGCACACGCACACGCACACTCACTCGTACACGTACACGCACACGCAGACGCACACGCACACGAACACGCACACGCACAAGCACACGCACACGCACACGCACACGCACACGCACACGCACACGCTCACGCACACGCACACGCACATACGCACGCACACGCACACGCACACGCACATGCAGACGCACACGCACACGCACACGCATCACACACACGTACACGCACACGCAGCACGAACACGCACACGCACACACACAGCACACGCACACGCACACGCACAACGCACACGCACACGCACACGCACACGCACACGCACACGCACACGCACACGCACACGCACACGCACACGCAGCACCGCACACGCACACGCACACGCACACACGCACGCGCACACACACAACGCGCACACGCATAAGCACACGACATACGCACACGCACTCGCACACGCACACGCAACACGCACACGCACACGCAAACGCACACGCACACGCTCACGCACACGCACACGAACGCACAGCGCACGCACACGCACAAGCACACGCAGCACA
>JARFJB010002235.1:530000-638728 GCA_036346205.1 Vesta saturnalis
TTCAAATGCGGCGGGTATCGATAGCTCAACAAAAGCAACGAACTTAACCGGTACACAAAATGTAAAAAGAAAAATAACCGTAGATTCTAGTGCTGGACCAACTTTAAACAGTAGTTGGCAATCAGAGGATAAAAGTTTCTCGGAAACTTTGGAAGGCACTACTTCAGGATCAACTGCTTTTATGCATGAAGACGAAATTGAAGAGCTACAGCTACAAGATGATTTTTCAACCGAGAGACTTAAAGAACAAGTTGAACTTTCCTCTGAAAAATCAATTACCGGAAGTGTTCGTAGTGGTCACGTTGACATTGTAACAAGATTTTTAAGAATTGTTGAATCGCAACACTTATTGGGCGAAAACTGCACAGCCGGCACTGATTTAAATTTAGGGGAAGGTGTTGTTGATCGTTATGCTCAAGAGCGTTTTCGTGTTGAAGCAGACGTCGCGGTAAACCGAGCTAACATGCTGACTCGCATTTGGAAATATGCTGATCCTTCTGTTGTTATGTCAGAATATCTTTTACACGCTTCGGTTTTTTCAATGGTTGAATTCGATAATGACATTTTTGCTGCTGGAAATTGTTATGATCAGTATCAATATAAAGACTACTGGTTATTTTGCCCATACGCTTATCGCTTACCAGAAGGACCGATTCTCGTTAAAGACCTCGCCGTGGAATACAAGTACTTAAGTAATACTTCAGAATGGTTTTATATAGCAAGAAAAAATGCTGAAAAAGTCATAAAAAACTACAAGCAGTTTAGTAAAGGTAAGTAGCTACTTTAAGTTTACATTCCCAATGGTTTAAAAATAAATGTAACGTATTAAGGGCTTATAATTTATCGCTTACAATTTAAGCGTATAACTGATTTAGCTGAAATACAATCGGTACGGCTACTAACGAATTTGTTGTGTATTTTAAGCGCACTTATCGTTTTCGATTAACAACTCCCATTTCACATTTTTATTCATTCTTTAACCAAAAAAAGAAAACCCCGAATTTTTTTAAATAGAGAATAATGAATGGATCAGATTACTTTTGCATTTAAACACTTGTTGAAACGGCGCAAACATTTAGTTGAACCTAATCAGACAGCAATAGTGATTAGTGTTTAATTTACACTTTTTAAAAGGATCTCTTACGCGAGATACTGCTTATTAAAACAAAGTACAATACTTAAGTAAATTACTTTTAATGCCACTGAAGATGTAAAACGTAAGAAATCTTTATACATCTTGTACGTTACAATGACAATAATGTGTGAACAATGGGCATTCATTTTTTCACAATTCCTTAAAAAGCCTTATTGCTAGTCAATCTTGCTCGTAAAAGCAGTTAAATCTAAATAAACACTAAATTATCTTTTTCATAAGAATATAGTACGCATTAAGTGTCAAAATTGACAATGGAGTCTTATTAAGTGGATCAGAATTTGATGATTTAAACTTTATATTGAGATAGATCGTTGAATATCGGATTTTATACTTGTTATTCGAGCATGAAAGCCTTAACAGAAATATTCAAACAGAATATTTTTTTTAAACAAATAGAATTTATTTTTGAATAGTCACCGAGATCAATTATAAGTGATAAGTTCATTTTATCATCACATTTTTAATAGTACACTTACGGTTAATCAATATAGCTCGGTGCAGTAAAAAAATGTTCGGAACGCAAGTTAAACAGTGGTTTTCCGAGAAGCCTTCCCACTTTCAAAAAATCAAACAAGACGATGCTGCTTGAATTCTGTAAGATATACATCAAAGACATAGTATTTCAATTTAAATTTAGGAAAGAATATGTTAAATTGGAATTTCATCTCTCACAGTTCTAGATATACATGCATTATACGTGAAGTACATGTGGACCTCAGATGCATAGATTAAGAACTACTTAATCTATGTCAGAGGTTGTGTAGTAAACAATTTGTTAGGATTAAAATGGATTTACTCTATAATAAATTAACTATCATCATTAAAATACGTATATTTTTTGGGGGTTTTTAATGTTTTTTTTTTTTGTATTTACATTTTACATAAATACGTTTCGATAACTATTACAGTTATCGTCCTCAGTAGTGCTTTAAGAATGGTTTAAGACGTTAGAATAAATTAATGAAATACGAAAAATATGAAAATGCTTAATATAATAGTTTGATGAACGTATAAAGCCAACTATTGCTTAGTTGTATTCAATGATACAGAGTGCTTCTCATGTTGTAGGTTATTAACTTAATTAAACAAAAGAGCAACACTGATAAATCACTATGTATCTTGGTTAGACAGAACCTAAAACTCATTACATGTAGGTTATTAAAAACCACATCATCCCCTGTCTCCTCTAACGTATACACATTTCCCAATGAGATACCCTGTATATTACTGTGTGATCAAATCGGTTAATAGACTTAGATTGGTACTCGTGTTAACGACGTTGACCAAAATTTGGTGACATATGTACGCTCTCAGCGTATATCTTCAGGTCAAGCAGAGGTTTTCTAATCAGGGCTGTAGTTTACCAATGGACACCAGTTCTAGGCAGTATCTTACACCTTATCACGGGTAACTGACATCAACTGTCACTGTACCTGTGTAGGTCTGTAATGTGCTGTAATGTTTATCCGCTGGGTGGTGAGAATGAGGACGATGTATAACCTGCAAATGGCAGTAACGTAAGTATTTATAATAAATCCGAAAGCAGCTTATTTTCTGCCATAACAGAATAGAACTAATTAGACACGTATACAAGGTAACAAGGAAATAAAACATACAGGAAAAGAACACAACTCAAAAATTATCGATAATTGTTAACATATTTTCTGCTTATCCCACGCTTCATATAAAGAAAATGTGTATAATCTACCAGAAACAGATGATTCGTAGGGGTCCAAAAATCTCCAAACAGCCAAACTGATCTTACTTTTAATACAGTAGAGAACAAACACAACATTCCCAAATTTTTATAAAACAATATTGCATTCATAACACGTAGATTTTACCTATATTCGATAAGAATGTTCGTAGTAGATTTTACATACAGGGAGGCAGGAGAGAATATACACTGATTTTTCTAATGCGGTTCATCGTAATCTATTCAATGTATTTCCTTATGGCAATATACGTAGATTGTATAGGGTATGTCAATTCAACATAATGGCTGTATAATGTATACCAACATGCATATATATATATATATATATATATATATATATATATATATATATATATATATATATATATATACGGTGTTTATTAATTAGTGTTAAAGTTTCAGGTAGCGTCATAGTCCAGGCAAAGCTGAGAAACCGTATAACAAAATTATTGCTAGGCGGTGCGCCATTTCTTCCCACGAGTCATCCAAAGTACGAAATTTGACCGACTTCATTAGCTTTTATCTGGGAAAGTATCCGATGAAAAATTCATTTTCAAACAAAATATTGAGGTTGAATTTTTTTGCAATTTTTTGGTTGCATTCCGCACCTTCTAAAACCTCAGATTAAGATTTTAAAAGATGTGAGAAAAATACGCTTGGCAACTAGGCCAATTTTGTGGTGACGTTTGTATACATCAGTGTGACAGGCATTTTTTGCACCCATTGCGTCGTTCGATTTCATATTTCACTGATGACCATGTACTCATTCAACAAGTACGCAGATATGTACATGGTGTACGGTCCAATTGCCTGGCCAGCGAGGTTGCCCGACCTGAATCCTTTAGATTGTTTCGTATGGAGCTTCCTCAAGGACAAAGTATACAAGACGCCCCCGGAGAATGAGCAGGATGTCCAGGAGACAATTCGTGCTGCCGTTCAGCAAATAACCCTGGAAATGTTGGAACGTGATTTGGATTCAGTCCCTCTTCATTGGAATTGTGTATGGACATGGACGGTAGTCATTTTCAACAATATTTTCAATAATAAAAAATGTGTTCTGTACTTTTTGTATTGTTTTGATCACCAACATGCTTCTGACGCCTTGTGTCACGTATCATGAATAAAAAATCTGTACTTTTTGTATTGTTTTGATCACCAATGTGCTTCTGACGCCTTGTGTCACGTATCATGTGGTGAATTTGTTTACATGTAGCTTCCAACGTTGCAATTTAACGTCATTTTGGATGGCCCGTTAGAACAAACGGCGCATCGCCTAGCATTAATTCTTTTATGAGGCTTCTCAGATTCGCATGGGCTATAACGCTAGCTGAAGCTTTAACACTATTTAATAAACACCGTATATATATATATATATATATATATATATATATATATATATATATATATATATATATATATATATATATATATATATATATATATATATATATATATGTTGTGCCACCATATATACGTAGTGGCCATTTTTTAGGTGCCAGTTCGTTCTCGACTATATATGCATTCTAGCACCACTTCGACTTCGACTTCGACTATATATCTATAAAACCGCATTTTTAGTTGACGGTGTATATCTGAAGGCGGCACTTCGGTTGGAAATTTATAAGTAAAGCTACCAAGAGGCATCCTGAACGTTGTAGCACCATCTTAGTTTACCACTTGCGTTGCAAGGTCAACCAGATGCGGTTATTTACGGTCCCCTTTTATGATAATTTTACCACCTGCATGCCAAATTCTTTGTACTCAATTATTATTAGAAAGTCTTTCGTTGAAAAAAAATCCTTTAAAATATGTAATTTTGTCTTCTGTTACGGAAATTTAAAGGGCATACCACAACCGAATATTTCATAAAATGAGACTTTTTTAGAATTTGAAATTAACTTTATCGTTCGAAAAAATTAATTAAATTTATTCAATTACATACACGTTGCAAAGTATTTGTTAAAATTTATAGAAGCAATTTAACTTAATTAAATTTTTGTTATATAATTAAAACTATAACTTTGTAATTATTTACAAATTACATAACTTTTGTGTTAATTACCCGTTTATTATCTGTCTTCAAGAAAATAATTTGGTCAATGTGGTAACATGATAACAGTTAGAAAATCATTTCGTTTTAATTAAATTTGCATTACGCGACTATTTAATAAAATTACAAATGCTTTGCATATTTATAGCGACATTTTATAGCAAAGTAATTATAGTCAACTTGAGAACTACAGCACTGTCTAAAGACAGGGATCATAGTAATCTATAGATTATCGTGATCACTGTTGAAGTGAAATGAAAATAAAATGATTTACTCTTCCATTGTGCCGTTTAAATAAATTTTTTAAATCGTCAAGAAGCACTTTACCACGTGCTTGGTAACAGTGTCCACCTTACATGAATTTAATGGTAGAATATTGATTATCCATAAAAATACTTTACCACGTGAATGGTAGGTTCAGTTAAAAGGGTTTAACTTACTCATCTTACGCAGAAGAAAAAAGTAATTAGGAAAAGTTGTAATACTAAATGAGTTTTGCATGAAATTAATGCTCGAATTTTGATTATCCTCAAAAAATACCTTGCTAGGTTCTAATCTTACGTTGAAGAAAAAAGTAATAAAGAAAAGCTGTAACACTAAATGGGTTATACTTGGTAATGACATTCGAACTTTTATAGTCGATATATCTGCACTTTCGATGATTTCGAGCTCGTAAAGAAGTTTCAATAATACATCGTTTGGATGATGCACTATACTATTGTGTCGATTAAACAGTAGAGTTCGTAATAAAGCTTTAAAATTTATTAAAGCTAAGTTATTGTTCGCACAGTTATTTTGCAAAACCTAGAGTTACTTATCAGTTTGTATGTATGTACTGTAGAAAGCAGCACTTTTCTACAATTAATTATTTTAAAAATGCTTATTTTGAGGAAAAATAAGAAACCATAATCTTAAGTTAAATTTGTAAATTCAATATATTTGAAGAAATGGAATGACAATCTAAACATGGATAATGGGGAAAAATAACAATGACTAATTTATGAGATATAGTAAATAGGGGATTTAAGCCCAGGTAATTCAATATACAGGATATTGAAATAAATGAACTTTCTTTTGTTTGTAAATTTTAAGAAAGTTATACAGATATAACTTAATTTGCACAAAATATTTCCTATCACTAGAATTCCGGGCTTTTCATTGTTATAATATCAATCTATTCTCTGTACAAAACAGTGGAATGTAAATTTTAAATAAATGTCAATATAGGCTAGGAAGGATTTTTAATTTTTTTATTTAAATGGCACAAAAATAATCAGATAAGGAAATACATCAAATTTACAATTTAAACATGTAAAATGTAATGACTTTTAAAAAAATTTGTCATATCAATGAAACAAATTTTTTCACATTATTTATGCAACAATTCAAATTTAAATACCAATTTTTGATATCCAAAAGGTTGCGAATGTTTGGATTCTGAATTACTTATCCATTTTAAATAATATAAAATGCTAAATGTAATTTTATTATCCTAGATTGTATTGGCATGCGTATTGGCAAAAACTACTTATTAAAATATTTGAATTTATAGTTAACTGTACTAATCTTTTTTATTTTTAAGGTGTAGGAATCGTTTTTTTTTTACTTTTTTACTCTGTAGCTTATATTAAATTAAGTAATTTATATTTCATAACATTCAATCTATTAAACAAGAAAATAAAATTTACATTGTGAATATGCTATTTTGTTAACAATGTATAGTCTAACAAACCCCTCCTAGCAAATTTTTACACGGGTCCTTTTAATGCGGTACACTAACTCATACACCCTTGGGGCCGGGTCCGTAATCTAATTAACAATAAAACTATAAATATTGTAAACTTATTTAGCAATACCTCAGTTGTCATTAGTGTCGTTAATAATTGCTATTGAGCTAATAGTTCGTGTACTTAGTGTTGTGTATTTGTAAGATGTCAACATGGTCAAAAAAGCTTTTAAAGCTTGTTATATAGAAATCTAATCCGTAATCTAATTAACAATAAAACTATAAATATTGTAAACTTATTTAGCAATACCTCAGTTGTCATTAGTGTCGTTAATAATTGCTATTGAGCTAATAGTTCGTGTACTTAGTGTTGTGTATTTGTAAGATGTCAACATGGTCAAAAAAGCTTTTAAAGCTTGTTATATAGAAAATGGGTAAGTAGATATTTTTGTTATTTTATTTTAATTTTGTATTACATTTATGACATATTTATCTGCCTTAGATAGAGTTATACAGTGAGTCCCAGAAGTTATGTCTAAATTCATTTAAAGTTTGCTTTGAATTCTGAGTGAATATCATGTACCATGTCTTATCCCTATAGTCAACAGATCTCGAAATTTATAGAAGACAAAATAAATATTGTCTTTATAAATCTATCAAGAACACTTACAAAATAATCGTATCCAAGGTGATCCATAAACAATAGTTACATGTTTTCATTTCGTTGTGTATGTCAATTTATTTCTGACGTCGAATTTCCACATTTGTACTTTCCGAAATGGTATATTTTTGGATGAAACATTTCCTAATAGGTGGATAGGACGGAGAGTACCTATCGAATGGCCTGCTAGGTCACCCGACTTAAACCCGTTGGATTTATTTCTGTGGGGTTATCTCAAATCAAAGGTATATGTTGACAGGCCAAACAATCTGGAGATATTGAAAGAGAAAACCAGAAGAGAATTGCGTGCCATAACTCCAGAAATGGTTAAAAACATGCAAAGAGAGTTTATTCATCTCCTTAGCTATTGTGAAGCCGCAAATGGTGCACATTTTGAACATTTGATTTGGTTTGTTGTGTTCTTTTAATAAATTGTTCCTTTTGACAGAAAACAAAGGCCGCCTTCCTTGATGGCTATTTAATTGTTGATACGTTCAATTGTAAATTCCTCGAGATCTGTTGACTTTCTGTATAGGAGATGTTACACGAGATTTACGCAGAATTCAAATCAGATTCAGAAAATGAAATAAAAAATAGGTGTTTTCATTTGACAAAATTAAGTTGGTGGTCGTAACTTTTTTTTTTATCACTAAAAAAACCGCAGTCAAAAACAAAAATCGACGTGTCCGAGCGTTTCTCTAATAACTAGACCCTTGAACTTTAAATGAATTTAGACATAACTTCTGGGGCTCACTGTATACTCTGTGACGCCGCAATATACATTATTATTTTCATTTCACATTGTGTTATAATTTACATTTCATAAGTCCATACAGTAATCCATTTAATTGTAGTTTTTTGCCATTAACCAAATTATCTCATTCCATATTCTTTTGTTTCCATTTTAAAATGTCTATTAACAAAAACCATAAGCATATTTTCTTTTCGTTAGTTTCCAGAATTGTGCAATATCCAATACCCATCATATTCCAACGTTTACACTATCTTTTGCCTAATCCACTTTTAACTCGTTTTATACCTATTCAACATTATATCAATTTTCCATTTCAAATTCCCTATTAAATTAATATTCGTACAATAGTATCCATTTAGTAACACCACGCAGGATTTAAAATATATATGCCGTCTTACATTCCAATATCAAATATCCAATACCCAGTTTCCATTTCATTCGTTATCCAAATCCATGTGGTACCGTGTAATGTGTACCATTAACAATAGTAATCAATTAAATTCCTAATTTCGTTACCATTTTCAATATTTTAAAATAACCCTTTTTCCAAATCCTTATTCATAAGAGAAAGTCCTACTATAATATACACTATTAATAATTACATAACTTTTGAAGTTCACATTTTTACTTTCACGAACCAACATTCATTTATTATTAGTTGAAATATTAATCAATTACGAATCAAAGTACGTATCTTCTTCTTAACCAAAATAAATATTATTTAGAATCAATGTGTGTGAGTGTTGACAACTAATTTTTTGTAATTTGACTCCATTTTTATACTCTAATAGGCGTATTAAGAAACGCGACGTCATCATCTCCGATGTCATTATAGCCATTAATTCACGGAACATTTTACGAAAATTTTTAGGTTGGAACACCTTGATTCGGATTTCTCATGCATGTCACTCTCACAAAATGTGTTAAAAACAGAATACGTCCAGGAGAAAACTTTGGTGTGAGCAAATTTAAATACATAATTTAGATATTTGGATTTTTGAATATTATTGCTCCTTCCAGCTGAGAAGAAGATTAAATGACATAAACAATAATGGATTCATATAAATTGAATTTATGTTGCTATGGAAAATAAAACAATTTTATAGATACCTAGTTTGCAATATGTTCGTAATAAATGGTAACACAATTTTGATTTTTAATCCTAAAGTTGATAATTCCGTTTTAATTATTTACTTTAATCAAATTATTTCAACATTTTTATGTATGTCTAAGCAGGACCTCAACGTAGAGTAAATTTTCCTTATGCTTCCTACGTTGGAATTCAAAATAGTAAAATGTTTTCAGATATACCTTGAATTTTATTTTCGTTGCACCATGTTTCAAACTTTTGATGCTGCTTCTTATATCCTTCAGAGGATTTATCAGGAAGCAAATTCGCGACTGTATTGTTAGAAATTTCTCGTATTTCAGGGGGTGTACATGCAATATTATCTTGCTTGTCTTCCATTTTCGTATTTATGACAGAATTTGAATAAAAAAAGGCGACTAGATCAAATTTACACTTTTAAAATTAAGACATTACCAACCGCCACAAAAAAACCCCAAAGCAGCTAAAGCATAAAAATGGCAAATTACAAAAAATAGCATAAAAAACGTGTTTCATAAGACCTGGAAGTACTCATTCTTTAAAAAAATCGTGGCTATGCCACTCGTTTTTTAAACTTAAATTCGTGCTTCAACACTAGCCTTATGAAATTTGTATTTTAATATACTATTCTTAAATCGCATATGCTGTTAATATATTCAGGTTTGGCGTTATCATTCTTTTTCACTAATATGCTCCCGTTCTTGATCCACACATGTTTATACATTAAATCGTGTGCTTTTTTACGGACTTCTTGAAATAATAACCGCTTTTGATTTGAAAGCTGTTCATTAAAGTAATAGCGATTACAGCTTTTTTGTCCTCTTCTGACAAACCACGCTACCATAATCTACCGGAGTTCAGTAATTTATTTTTAGAATCAACTGAATAATTTTATTAACAATAGATGAACACGTCTATTCGTTACGAGTGTCAAACCAATAATAATAATAATAATAATAATAATAATAATAATAATCCTAATAATAATAATAATAAAAATAATAATAATAACAGTAATAATAATAATAATTTCCGAAAAGGTATCTCCCGAGACATGGAACCTAAATAAAGCAAACTGGAAAAAATACAAAAGCTATATACGTAGACCCACAATGCAGTAGCAAACAAATGAATTTATATCCAACTTTACAGAAAGTATATTACGAGCGGCAAAAAAAGCAATTCCTCACAGTGGGATCAAAATAAACAGGCCCCCTGTCCACCAAACCGCATTAATTTCAAACAAAAAAGAGCAGTAACAAGAAAAACAATCGTAGAGGCTAAAAGAAAATCGTGGGCAACGTATGTGTCAAGTATTACTGCAAACACATCGGTAACTGAGGTCTAGCACAAAGTTAAGGTAATTTCTGGAAAGGCTAAACCATGAATCCTATTAAACTAGAGGAACAGTGTGCTACAATAACAGAACCAAGAGTTTTAGTGAAAAAATTTGCTGAACACTATAAAAACATTAGTTCTTCAGATAATTACGAGAAATCCTTTAAACAAGGTAAAAACGCCAGAGATATTCCAGTAGACTTCTCTGGAACCGAAACTAGTGAATGTAACGTTCCATTTACCAGCGAAGAATTCACACTTGCGCTAAGTTTAGTAAAAGACTCTTCTCCAGGAATGGATAAGATTGAATACAGTATGGTAAAAACCTAGCAAGCACTGTGTTAGAAGATACATTGTATATGTTAAACCAAATATGGAGAGAGGGCACTTACCCTGCTTGTTGGAAAACATCTATAATGGCGCCATTATTAAAAGCAGGAAAAGATACTCTTCAAACTGCGTAAACAAGTTGCTTAGGGAAAATCTTAGAAAGGATACACACAAAAGGATAATGCAGCATTTCGAGAAACACAAGCTTTTAAATAAATATCAATCTGGCTTCCGTAGGGGCATTCTACAAGGGACAACATGTTGTATTTAGCTACGGCCATTCAAAATTCCTCTTACATAGGCTGTCACGGAACAGCTGTATTCTTTGATCTGTAAAACGCATACGATCTAGTATGGCGATATGGAGTCGTACAGAAAATTTACAAGTTTGGTATGCGCGGAAACATGATAAACTTTATTGGGAAACTATCTATCCGAAAAATACGAGTTAGAGATTCAGCGTCACATTGTTTTTAATATCGGTCAATGACTTAACAAAAACACTAGAACCCTCAATTAGTGGTAGCATTCATGTAGATGACTTAGTCTTTTATTCTCATTCCGAAGGTAACTTGACGATTAACACAACGTTACAAAAAGTAATAAACTCTGTAATTCAGGAAGCAGAAAAACGAAGGCTACAAGACGTCACATTTAAAAACAGAATGCTTACATTTTTGTAAGTTACGACATCCGCATTACACTCCAAACTTATACCTAAAGGATCGGCGAATTAAAGTAGTAACGCATAAGTTTCTAGGTTTAATCTTTGACCAGTCACTCTGTTGTGAAATGTCTGGAAAATTTGGACTGGGGTGCGGATAGAAAGGTACTTTTACGTGTCTATAAAGCTTTGATTATGGTTCAATCGTGTACTGCTCGACAGCAATGTCCAACATAAAACATCTAGATGTTGTCCAAAACGTATGTATACGGTATGAAATAGGGGCATTTCCAACAAGCCTAGTAAGTAGCATTACCGTTGAGTCTGGAATACTACCATTAAAATACAGGAAGTGGTGGTTGACAATAAAGTATGGTAAACATATTCTATAGAATCGAAATCATTGCATCTGTACAATATTGTTTAAGCCATATTCGCCCAAAGAAATGAGAAGACTTAATCAACCGATTAATATACGGCTAAACTAAACTTAAGCTTATCACCAATCCTAAAAGATAATAGAATGAAAAATAGTATCTGAAAAAAGAGGCAAGAAGAATGGGAAGAGCAACATAGATTTTTACAAAGTCACGTGCCTATCGCATAGACTAGAAAACAATTTCCACAAATGCCTAGAAGATACAGTCTAGTCTTGACACTCATACGAATTGGGCATACAACAATCACACGCTTGTATATACTAAACAACACACAGCAATCGACTTGTGACAGATGTAACAAAGTACCAACATTACAACACATCTACGAAAGAGTGTAACAAATATAAAGAAATAAGAGAACGATTAAACCTAAACAGCTTACAAAGCGATTTTCAGATAAGGATGGAAAACATTATAAGATATACTTAGATTGTTAAGAGACGTGAACCTACTAAGTGAAATATAGAGAAAGTATAATCGTAGGTAAATGATTACAAGGTGAATAACCTGGCTGTTTAAGCCTTCAAAAAAAAAAAATTTTACCGGTAAGAAGCAACCACCTCGTCTGCCAGTATTAACACATGAAGGTAATACATATTCCGACCCCACAGACACTGCAAAAATATTTGCAGAAGCATTGGTGGAGACTACTAAGGCAGTTGATAAAAATTACTCCCCACCGATCTTTCCAGATGGTGAGGGGGAATCCTACAATCAACCTCTAACAATGGAAGATTTAGAATCATCCCTTAAATCTATCAAAGATACGTCCCCGGGTCACGATCAAATTACATACTCCATGATAAAAAACATGTCACGCCCTGCAAAAGAAATAACAGTGAAACTTTTTAATCAAATTCTTAAATCTAATACTTACCCAGCATGTTGGAAGACAGCGACAATAGTTCCTCTACCGAAACCGGGCAAAAACACTCACCTAGCAGAAAACTTCAGACCCATCTCACTGACCTCATGTATAGGTAAACTATATGAAAAAATCATTAACAAAAGACTTGTAAAGTTCATGGAGCAAAACAATCTTATTAGCAAATATCAAGCGGGATTTCGTAAAGGATACTCCACCACAGACCAACTTGTCCAGATAGACAATTTCGTCAAAGAAGCCTTTGAAAAAAGGGAACACGCAATCGCCATATTTTTTGATCTCAAAAATGCATTCGATACAACCTGGAGCGGCGAAATAATAAATAAACTCAGTGCATGGCAACTCAAAGGACACCTTCCAATGAGCATTAGTAGCTTCCTGGAGAACAGAAGCTTTCAAATTAAATTAGGCGATACCCTTTCAAAACAATATCCCCAGCGGAATGGCATCCCACAAGGATCAGTGTTAAGCGTTACGCTCTTTGCCATAGCCATCAACGGTATAGCCGATAAAATCCCTAAGTCAGTCATGCCTCTTCTATATGTTGACGACTTAGCTCTAGTATCATCCGGAAAAGACAACGAAAAAATGCGAGCAGACATGCAGAAGTCGATTGAATTCTTAGCTAAGAATGCAGAATCCAGAGGATTAACCTTCTCCACCTCAAAGACAAAATGCATGCATTTCTGCAAACTAAGGAAGCCACACGAGGTTCCTGAATTAAAATTATATCGAGAACCCATTCCATACTCGACATCAGTAAAGTTCCTGGGTGTAATTTTAGATAAAAAACTTAGCTGGAAGGAACACACCCAGAGCGTAGCAACTAGCATGAAACAGATATTAAACAGAATTAGTGTACTCGGTCACTACTGTTGAGGAGCAAATCCAATCACCTTTAGCAAAATAATCCAATCACTGGTGCTCGCAAAAGCAGATTATGCAGTAGCAGCTTACGCAACCGCTGCAAAATCCCATATAAAAATTATTGACTCGGTTGCCCTGAGAGCCTTCCGTACAGCAAGTGGGGCCTTTAGAACATCGCCAAAAGGCAGCGTATATAAAGAAGCAGGAGTATTACCACCCGACCTACACAGAGAAAAGATAATACTTAGATATGCAACTAAAATTAGCTTTAATCAAAATCACCCAGTTAATACAAAGCTTCAAGAAGTAAATAATACAATTCCAAGACACTCAGCCATTAATAAACTGAAAACGTTTCTCCAAACAATCGTCGGCCTACGCAAAAATGAAGACACGCTGATAACAGTCCTTAAGAAGATTAATACTCACCTCTGGTCCGTATGGCCAGAGCAATGGAAAGCAATAGACTCCTGGCACTCTAATATCTGTCCTACATTAGTGCGACTACAGTTTCCAGAAACCTGTAACAAAAAAGATACAATTATTCTCAGGAGACTAATCATCGGCCATACAAGACTTACCCATGGACACCTACTAATGGGGAGACAACCCCCCACATGCGCCAAATGTGAACAAAAAATACTGGACATTCGACATATCCTCCAAGAATGCCCATCTCTCGCACAATATCGAAATCATTACCAACTAAAAGGAACAGCCGAATCAATACTTTCAAATTCTGAATTATAGCAACATACTAACCTTTCTGAAAGCCACTAACTTATACAATGAAATTTAATATATATATATATATATAAGTAAAAAGCGCAGTAAGGATAGGTGCCAATGACCATCGCAGTCGACGCACCTGAAAAAAAAAAAAAACAAAAAAAACAATAATATTTCATTACTATCCAAAAGAACCAATGATCCAGTTACAGGACAATATAAAGTGAAAATAACATAAGAGAAAGAAGGCAAACAATTAACTAAACATTAAATGCTGAAATTATTAAGATAGCAATAAAACAAATTTAACATTGTGTTTCAGACTCTAAGTAACTTAATAAACTGTCCAAAGTAGAAGTAAATAAATCTACATTCGAATATGGTTTGTTGTAAAAAACTTAGGAATATCTAGTCTGTCGTGGATAGTGTTAAGAAACATCAAGCTAGACTTAATACTTCTACTTTCTAAGGACGAGAAGTGGAACGTAGATAGTAAAGACTTAGGAGGAAATCCCCGTTATGAATAATGATATGATTCAAAAAGCCTGATTAGAGAATAATGAAAACAAAAATTATTAAGTTTCGCGATGATAATGTCATGCGGGATGGTATTAAATGCCTTGCTAAAATCCGTATAGTTAACATCTACTTGACCACGATTGTCAAGTGATGTAGCTAGGAAATCTAACAGACATGCTAAATTAGTAGCCGTGGATCGTTGTTACATAAAACCATGTTGATGTTCTGAAATTAATCTTTTGAGTGAAGCATATGTTCGATTGTGAATAATATTCTCAAATACTTTAGCAAAATTGTTAGTATGCTAATCGGTCGGTAGTAACTTACCTCGCTGGAATTTCCAATTTTCAGTATGGGGCATATACCAGTAATTTTCCAAAGTTTAGGGAATATGTTAGAAGTTAAGCATACATTAAAAATGTACCTTAACGGCGCAGCCAACATAATACCACTGTCTTTAACTACGAATGAATGAACCTTATCTGGGCCGGTTCGGTTGTGTTATTTTTTTGAATTTGCGTATTACAGAAATTGTTTCAATTATAGTTATATTGGCCACAGAAATATTGGGTAAATTGTTAAATTGAATAAGGTTTGAAACATCCCTATTAGTGGACGACGAGTAAACACTGCTAAAAAATCTCGAAATTCTTTTAAAATAGATTCAGGCGTAGAAAAAGCCTTATCCTTAAGTTCGACAGTTCAATATATTTTAATGCAACTTAGTGTCTACTGTTAATTGAAATTGAAGTAAAACGTTTTTTCTCAGTTACCATAAGTGCAGTAATGCCATGACCAAGTGTCGAAACCAAAAAGAAGAAATTGTATGTTTTTATAGTAGTAATTAACTGTTAATATACAAATTAATTTGGCGTTACACAAGGGTCGCTTAAATTAGTCTTGCACTACGTTTGTTACATTAAGCAGCAAACGAAACAAATTGGTCACTTTGAATAGCGTGTAGGGAATTTAGTAAGCACATAAAAACCCCAAGTAGAAACGATTAAACAACCACTAACTTAACAATTGAGCTTATCAGATTGCCATTTTTATTATCTGTATGTACAGAGAATCCTATTCAAGGGGAATCAGACGTCTAATTTTACACTTTATGGCAAATATTACTATATAAAGAGCGAAAAGTAAAGAATTTTATATTTAGGAAATTTATTTTTATTTTTTAAATTGTTCAAGATACATTCTAAAGTGCATATACTATACTTTTTGAACTTGCATAGTATTGTATAATATTAACAAGTAAATAACTCATATAATTACATTTTGTTTGTAAATCTAGAATTATGGCACCGATTTATGTTTATCCAAACTACTTCCGTAAAAAATACTTTACGTTTACCTAACCTCCATTTATAGACTGATGTATCGAGTTTCTTTGTTTGAATAGAAAACACCAAAAATTTTACTGTATTTTTCAAACGTACATTATATTTTTACCTCTTAATTTGGGCACATGATAATACTACACATAGTAACTGTTACCATGTAAGTTAACACAATATCCTGTTAACAATTTATATACATATTAGTTTCTATCGATTGGAATTCATAACCTCTGTAGCTCGGTTGGTAGAGTACTCGTCTAGTCAACGAGAGGACATCAGTTCGACTCCCATTCGGGGAAATGTCCAAGGATTACTATATATATATATATATATATATATATATATATATATTTATAACAGTCACAATAAGATTGTTATCTCGTTACTGGTATAGAACTGATTTGTTCTGGTAGAGTTTCCTTATATCGCTTGTTACGTGCTTGACTTCGTGCACTTTGTTGCAATTTCACTTTCTTCACTTTCTCTTCTATTGTTTTCTTTCTTTTCTGCTTTGCATGTGCTTGTATTCGTCTGTGATATTTTTATGTGTTAAATGATTAGGGTTGGTTTTCATGTTGCTTGTAATCGTAATACATCATCTCTGGTGTTCAGTGTGTCAATATGTTTTTCTATTTCTATAGCCTCTCTAATGATCAGAGATTTGTAGTGTTCGATGTTGGCTATCATTGTAGTATTTTCAAAATCCATTTAGTGGCCTGATGTTGTTCATGTTGTGCTAGAGATGAAGTAGCTTGGCCTTTTTTGACAGCACCTCTGTGCTCTTCTCTCCTTGCATAAATCTTCCTGTTGGTTTGTCTTAAATATACCGAAGAATACTTGCCACATGGAATTCGGTATACTCCTTGTTCCTCTACATTTATTTTATCTTTAGGATGTCTGAGCATTGTGTTGATCTTTTTCGCTCGTTTAAATACGATTTTTATATTATTGTTCTGCAGTAACTTGCTGATCCTGTCGGAAGTTCCTGTTATGTATGGCACGGAATGCTCCTGTCGTTTCTTCCTCTTCCGATTTATTTGTGATATTCTGTTTTTGGATTTATTGATCATTTTATATCTTTTTCCATGTATCCATTTTGTTGTAGAGTCCACTTAGTTGAGTTATTACTACTTACCTGTAGTCCTGGTCCTTTCATGTTTTGGAACGGTGTATTAACGTTTTCAATACTGAATTTATTTGTGCTGGATGATGGGTGTTTACCTGCGTGCGTGTGTGCGTTTCCTGTAAACGGTATAGCCAAACCGTTCGTTTTTCTTTTTTACCAGCACATCCAGAAGTGGCAGTTGATTATCCTTTTCAAGCTCCATTGTGAATTCTATGCTCTTATTATTAGTTGTTCCAGGAATCTGTACAAATTTCTCTGCATGGTTCCATATGACAAAAGTTTCATCGACATATCTCAAGCAGAGTTTTGGTTTGTGCGTGACCGTACTTAATCCTTCTCCTTCAAATTCCTCCATGTATAGGTTCGCAATTACTGGTGATAGCGGTGATGCCATGGGTGCTTCGTGATTTTGTTTGTATTTATGTTCGTTGTATACAAAACATGTCTTGCTCAAATTTATTATATATTCTACTGGATTGTATTTGGAGGTTATAGTCTATTGCAACTACTCGATAATACATATTTATGTACAGGGGGATTCACTACTTTTTTTTGTGTAACTGAAATTTAGATTCAATTCAGTAACTATTATATTTTTTTGTGTAACTTAATGTAGATTCAATTCACTAATTATTATATTTTTTTGTAACTCAAATTTAGATAAAATTCACTAATTATTTTTTGTAACGTAAATTTAGATCGACACATTTGTTATCCTCATTATGAAATTCGCACCGTTAATTTTTTTTAATAATCTCAAATTTAATTTCTATACTGCGGAGTGACTCGAAAAACAACTAGTAAGTCATGTTTTTTAATTTTTGGTTTGTGTTTCGGTATAGGACCGTAAGGGCTACTGTGTTGGCAGAATATTACAAAAACATAACATTGGTTTAGAGCTTATTTCGCGGCGATTGTTTTTTGGTCTAATCTCTGTAGATGCTGTAGGACTGTATATTCTCCTTGAATTTAATTGATGGTTGTGGGACGATTTTGGCGAGACCACTACCGCCGTATTGTATTACTGTTTGTTTCAACTATTAGAATTTTTCGTCTCCCTTTTTTTTTTATTATTTACGTTAATAACGTAGTGAAACTCCATATTGGAGAATTTGGTTTAATTTCAATAGGTTTATTAATTATACTTTAGTTTAAAATTGTTAATAGATATTTTTTGTTTACATTCTACAATTATCCTCAGTTACAGATTATGTTACATTAGGTAGTTATTCTCCGTTATATTGGTTCTCATTATACGATTATTGTCAACTTATTTTTTTCTTTTGTTTGTTTTTGACTGTTCATCCCATTTCAAACTTTTGGAGCTAAATAAAAGTTTGTGGCGCTCAACATCACTTCATTTTCTGAGTTCTATTTATTTTCCTTTCTTCTCTCCTACTGTATTTCTGTTTTAATCCGACCATCCAATGCACTGCTCCTATGACTAGCTGGCACATTACTTTCGGCCACTGTTTGACCTAAACCTGCAAGGGTTACAGTCCTAATTTAATCAACTATAATTCTTCATTGGAGGCTTACAACTTATCCCAAATTACGTTTAGAGAATTTAAAAGCATTGACGAATTGTAAATGATGTAAACAGTGCACCATTTGTAAATGTTCATCACATACAGGGTGGGTGTCTACCGCGTGGACGAAGGATTTCTCCTTAACTATTAGAGATATCAAAACTAATTTTGGTGTGGTAATATAAGATCATTGGACCTACATTATACAAATATTTAGGTATATACAGGGTGATTGACAAAAATATGCCAACCCAAAGCTGTGTTTTTTAATGGAACACCCCGTATATTTTTGCATTTTTTGATTCACTGTTACATTTAGAATAAAAGTGTGGAAATTTGTATTTTATCAATAACCGTTCTGCAGATATCGTCACTTCAGTACCAAAATAGAGTTAACTTTGGAACCACGATGTGAGCGTTGTCACCACCATTTTATAAATCTGTTTATACCACCGACTTTTAATAATAGTCCACTAACAAACAAACTGGGAAATTTTTTGAAAACATGTAAAACTATACAGAATGATTAACTCACGCGAAATGTAATTATTCTCAATTTTTTCAAATGCAACACCCTGTATATTTTTTCACATTTCGATTCCCCGTGAAAAGTAGGATACTAATTGATAATAGGTTTCAAAGCCATAAGACGAACGCTTCTTGAGGTATTAACGCTTTATTTGAAAATATTGACATACAGAAGAACAAATAAAACAAAATCCAGAGGAAATAGGAAAACACGAATGGCAAATAAATTCTTTAACTGATAGGAAAACTTAATTAATAACTAAACAATAAAATAATTCTCTACACCTAAAAATAAGTTGAACAAGTAAACGTAAACGAATAAAATCATAAATTCAAATTAAATTTTCAAAATTCTGACCACGCCTAGCTAAACACTTTGCAATTCGCTCGGTAAACGAAGGATTCACTCGCAACAACATTAGCGGCGAAATGGATTGAAACGCAGCTCTAATTCTATTTTTCATATCTTCGCTTGTGGTGGGAGGATGTTGATAAACTTTTCCTTTAATGTACCCCAAAGGAAGAAATCAAGGGGCGCTAGATCCGGTGTTCTGGCTGGCCAGTTTTGATTGCATAGCGTGGAGGGGCGCCATTCAATTGAACCCACATCGTACCAATATACCTACCTCGATATTTTCCAGGAGCCCGGGTAAATCATTTCCAAAAAACTGTAAATATCTTTCTCCAATAAGACTCCCTTCAAAGAAAAAAGGACCAACCACATTAAAGTTGATTATACTACCCCACACGTTAACTGACCATCGATGCTGGTGATCAACAACTCTTCAGATGTGTGGATTAGTATCTGAATAGTAATAGTGATGATAGTTATGTGTATTAATATTGCCATTATTGTGAAAAGTTGCCTCATCCGTAAATAGAATGTTATTAACAAAATTGGGTTCTTCACTTACTTTAGTAGTTACCCATTTCACTTAAAGCTTGATGTTGCTCAATATGATAAGGATGCAATTTGTTTGTAATAAAACTGCGAACCGTATTTCTGTTTAGGGCTAGGTGTGTACTTAGCTCTCTGGTACTAATTTGACAATTTTCTATAAGAGACGCCACAACTTGAAACTCAATTTCTTCATTTGGGTTTGTTTTTGCGCGTTTGGTATAACAAACACTTTCAGAATTTATAAGTCTCTCAGCTACATTCATAAACGATTCTTTCCGCGGCTGTCTTCTCTTTGGGTATCGTTCACAGTACAAACGGGTAGCCAGCAAAGCATTTCTTTGGGCTTCGCCGCAAATAAAGATCATATCGACCATTTCTTCTTTGGAAACATTCATTTTATACAAAAATTGACGAAACGACAATCCGAAAACGCACAAACTAATGGAACAATATTTTAATTATTATAAAAACGTTAAAACAATAGATGCAATTGTTCCTCTTTATTAAGAGCAGCTAGCCTACCTGAAATGTTTTGTTGAATTATATTGTCATAGTAAATTTGTATTTTAGAATATTTTTACGTAAAAGCGTCAATATCTCAAGAAGGGTTCGTCTTATGGCTATGAAACCTCGATGTAAATTTTGTCTTTATGTACATCGATTGGGGCTTGAATCTCGATAGCGCAGTTGGTTAGCGCGGTACTCGAGCAAAGTACAGGTCGTAGGTTCAAATCCTACTCGAGGTAAACTTTTTATTTATGTATTTAATAAAATTAAAAATAATTTATAATTACAGTAAAAAACGGCACTGAAACATGACCGGTTTCTTGAAAGGGTTTTGAACATAAACTTATATTCAAAGGCAATCGGTAAAAAGATAAAGAGCAAATTAAATTGTAGGTTCAAACCCGAGAAAACTTTATTATAATTCAATCAACATTTGTATTTAAGAAAATTTGATGATTCCCATAAAATTTTATCCGTGTCCGCATGTGCGTGCGTGTGCCCGTGTGCGCATGTGCGCGCGTTTGTGTGTGGGTGTGTGGGTGCGTGCGTGAGTGCGTGTGTGCGTGTACGTGTGCGTGTATGTGTGCGTGTGTGCGGGTATGTGGGTATGTGCGTGTGTAATTTAAATGTAATAAATCTATGTGTTTTAATGTCATTTTTCAGTTTCTAAGTAATTTACGCCAGTTTCCTTATTTAAAGTGGGAAAGTTTTTTAAGTCGTCTTACTCAATTTTTTTGGGATAATACAAATGTATGAAATTGAAGCACTATCTGTTTGGCTACAACGTAAAATGCAGGATGCTAGAAAGCAGTGTATAAAACAATTTATTTAAGGTTAAGTTCCTTATTTTAAATAATGATAGAGTCTAGCTTAACATCTTATTACCTTTCAAACTGCGTTAGGATTCCTTATACTTATCTCTCTTAATTTTCTAGCCATACTTGTGTTTTTGAGTCTGCCTTCTTTTTGTTATGTTACTCTAACGCCCATTACAGTGGTCAATCGTTTAAGTTATTGACGTTTGAGTTTAGTCATATTTTCTTGTATTGTTGATGTGAAAATTTCAGTTTATTAAAAATGAAAACTTATTCTATTGAAGTTAGAATCAAGATGGTTTTGATAATTGTGTAATGCCAACAAAATTATTTTCTAGCATTAAGGGTAAATGCTAAACGATATCCAAATCAAATCTAAGGTTATTGGGAAAATTTAGAGGAAAATGAAGTGTTAGGTGTGGCAAGTTAAGTGTGTAAGATCCTATTGTGGAAAATTAAAATTCTGAGTTAATGATACTTGACTCTGTAATGCAAAACCCCTTATGCGAGTTAAGAGCCAAGATATGGAAGGTAAGTAGGTCCACTGTTTCTAAAAATTATAAATGCTGGCCGTACCGTATTATGTACGCATGCAAATGCATTTTTAATTTTCGTGCTAATATAACTACTCCTTCCGGAATAACTGTATTTTGCTTAGAAAGTATTAAACATAGTAGCGAATAATGAATTCGCAATAATCTAACAAATGAAAATCTTAACACAGAATGAGCGACTATTTTTATCTTCAAAATGTAGATTAAAATAAAGGCTTTAGCTAAATACACTGGGGAACCCTCATTGTGTTACAGTGTAGATATTAGTATTGTACGTAATTCTCATGTTGGTATCAAAAAATTGAATCAAATCAAGGAACGGTCAAGAATTAAGGATGCCTAACCTAATTATTTTACTAAAGAATATCTATAAATTTATCGGCCAACTCTATTAGAATTATATGGGAAAATGACTATGATGATCCTAGCTTGAAAACTAGAAGTAATGTCAGTCAAAGCTAAAGTAAGTAACCATTCTATTTATTTCTACCACTGTTTAACGGAGATAGTCCAAGGAATCATTTATCAAATCTAAGGATAGTAGGTGATTGCAAGTGATGCTTGCAACCAACTCGCTTGAACGTATTCCTTTATTAGCGGAAAGAATATGTCTAATGTATTTGATTTATGAAAAATATTGCACTCTGGAAGTACCTGTTATAAAGAAAATACACCAACGTACTGCATAAAAATTAAAAAACACCGAACGCGTTGCAATACATAAGCTATCAGCGGTCGACTGCTGATGATAATATTTTGTCTGTTACAGGTCATGCCACTGTTCCAGTGTTCCAGATTTTTCAAGTGAGCCAGAATCGACCGCTGATGGTGATAGCTTAGCTATTGAAATTCGTTCGTTGATTTTTTATTCTTGTGTACTACGTGGGTGTACTTTGCCCGAACAAATAATTGCTACTTCCTTTTACCAGACTTTTATCAAGTATTTCAAAAATTTTACTTTAAATGTTCAATCGGTTAAATGACCAAAAAAGGTCATTGCAAAACCTATGTTATCATAATTTATAATTGGTTATGGAAGTATTACCTTCATTCAAAATTTCCTAACGGTATTCTTTCTCGAAGATATGAATATAATAATATATTTAAGTTGACCTGTGACATTGTCTATATAAAACTAATTCACAAAGGCATATTCTTACGGTTAAACCTCTATTACATAAAAAGTCACTTTCAATCGAGGCAAACAATTTATACGTACTTATACGTATACTTTTAATTATATTCGTCATAAGCTAATTTCATTTTCTGGAATACTTGCGCTTATCTATTCATATGCATTGAATAAAATAGAGAATATGTTTGTAATTTTCCATGCATGATATGAATTTCAATACGAAATAAATTATCATTTCTTAATACTGCACATATTTTTAATTAATCAATAATGAAATCGATATTTCAATTTAATGAGTTATATTTCTGATTTGTTAAACTTTGTGTAACAATGAAAACAGTAATGAATATTTGAAATCGCTTCATGCACAATTTAGTACATTAACTAAATTTATATTCTTTAATTTATTTCGTTGAATTTGAATTCTAAACATTGGCACTCACGTACATATGCACGCACGCACGTGCGCACTCACGCACGCACGCGCACGTACACACACGCACATAGTCAATTTTGACGTAGATTTCAGTTTTGAATTTTTTTACCGATTGCAAAAATTAATTAATGCAGTAGTATTATGCCTGAATTAAAAATAGTCTTTTTGATAATTAGGTTTTACATTTACAATGTACCAAATTATGTTTAAATCTAGTGTACACAGTGTCACAGATAAAGTCCGCATCATATGGGAAATTTTTTTATTAATGACTCTAGGTGAAATTTGATTTTCATTTGAACCTCTTGGGCATCTGTCAAATTTGACATTTAAAAAAATAAATGGCCAAAAAAATGCAGTTTTTGTCAGAATTTTAAAAAACTTTATTTGAAAAAGTTGTTTCTTTATTAATTCTAAGTATGTACACTAATTTTCAGATACCTAGGTTAAATTTTATTTTTTGCATTCTCTTGTCAAAATAAGAGCAAAAAAATGGATGCTAGTCCTTTTGTTAATTTAATATTTAGCTGATGGTAATAAATTCATTTAAATGTATCGATCAAATTATTAGTTTTTAAGGGAAATTAAAATTTGGTTGTAAAAAAAATTGACTTCAGTGATGCAAAGTTTGAATAACTCTTCCATTTTTTCTAAGTTATATTATTCCAAATTCTAAACACATTCTGAAAATTTAATGATGCTTTAAAATACGCCCCGCTATGATATTTAATTTTCTGAACCCACTTTTTTAATGCAAAACGTTAAATTTGATCAGAAATCATAAAGGGGAAAGTAGGCACTAAGATTTTTACAAGTAGGCTATGAAAAACGAAAGTTTATGCCATTTTTTAATTTTATAACTCGTAATCTTAAGTTTATAATTGTCTCTTTCAAATGCTCTAAGTTTACAAATGGCCTATGCTTATACATATTTTGTTTAAGGTAACCCCACAAAAAATGCCCAGGGGTGTCATATCTGGGGACCGAGGTGGCCAATGATGTTCGCGATCCCGCCCTATAACTTTCCCACTAAATAATTAATTCAACCAGTGTTTAACATCATTCGTTTGGGGTATTTGCGTACCATCGAGCTGATACCACAAATCGTTTCTAGTAAGTGAAGGTAAATTGTCTAAAAAGTCACTTATTTCATTCTCCAAGAAATGGCGATATCTTTCTCCCGTTAAATTTTCTCTGAAGAAGAATGGTCCAACTAATTGATTGTTCAACATACCGCACCAAACGTTTATTTTAAAAGAATATTGGTCGCAACATTCGATTGCAAAATGTAGATTTTCTTGACTCCACCAACAGTTATTTTCTCCCTTCATCCCTTGGTACCAAAACGAAAACCCCATTCTGATTTCGAAATCCCGCTCCTTTAAAACGTTTATAAATTTTGGTTTGCATGAGCGAAACTTATTTGTGTGCAGGATTGTCCCCACAGCTTCCCTGTTATATTCCGTTGATTCCGCAATGTTCGTGAAGTTGGTCTGTACTTTTTCAACCACGTTTAGACAAACATTTAATTGAGCTTCTTCATCATATTTGTTTGCGGCATGACGTTTTTAATTGTATTTACAACAGACCCTGTTTGTCGCAATTCGCTAAGTATTCTGTACTTTGGAAATTTCAGCTATTGTGTCAAAACAAACAAAGTTTCCATCGCGTAAGCTTTTATTTTTCACGACTTACTTGTAAAATGTTTAATGCCTACGTTTCCCTTTACGATTTCTGGCCAAATTTAACGTTTTGCATTAAAAGAGTGGATTTAAATAATTAACTTCATAGTGGAGATTATTTTAAAACATCTGTAAACTGTAAGAAAGTGTTTAGAATTTAAAATAATATAGGGATGATGTCACTTGGAGAAAATGGGGGAATTATTCAAACTTTTCATCACTGAAGTCAATTCTATTACAACCAATTTTTTTTCCCCCTAAATACTAATAACTGGATCGATAAATTTAAATGAATTTCTTACCATCAACTAAATATTTCATTACCAAATGGACTAGCATCCGTTTTTTGCTCTTATTTTGACAGAAGGCTGCTATTGCCAAAAAATCAAATTTAACCTACGTATTTGAAAATTGACATACATACTTAAAATTAAAAAAGAAACAACTATTTTGAATAACGTTTTTCAAAATTCTGCCAAAAAACGCATTTTTTGGCTATTCATTTTTTTAAATGTCAAATTTGACAGATATCCAAGAGGAAGAGGTTGAAATTTTCCATCCATTGTTGAAAACACAATGAACTCAAAAATTGCATTCAAACGTCAGCACATGTGTAATAGTAGTCACTTAATCCCCGTACCTTCGAAATCTAAGTTGACATTAATTATTGATTAAACCGTTGAGTAAGTGTTTCTGTACGAGGTTGTAATTTTTTATAGCAACTCCTCAGTTCCAAGATAAGAAATGACTCTAGAACATTTATATTAGCAAAATATCAATAATTAATTTATCTTTTAATTAGAACCAAATTGCCGTTATTGCCTCAAAGCAGAGCGACAGGATTTTTCTGGAGCGTAGTGTAATGTGTTGCGTATTGTGTAGTGTAGTAGTATTTTGATTGTCTAAAACCTTTCTGTTTAATAAATACTGGCTGAACTATTTATTCTAAAAGCGGTTTAAATTAAACCTAGTAGTGCAAACCGCTATCAAATATCCGCCCGTTTAGATTCCTGACGTTCATTTTTAGTTAAAGATAGCTCGTATTTAATAAAATTCGACAAATTCATTAACTATGATCATTGCTAAAGTTCCGTGTTTGTAAAAAGGACCTTTGTCTATGTCCAACTTCAACCCCCAGTTCGAAATAAGTCTAAATCTAGAAGAATTCTCAGCCAACGTATTGAGTCCTGAAGTCGACCTCCACTGAGAATATCCAGTGCACCAGTATGAAAGCCAAAGACGAATTTAAATGGTATGTTTCTTTAGGTGGCGCTCGTAGTACTCCATTTCAACCCAAGGGACCAAAAGACCGACATCCGTGTCCATTCCCAGGAATTGCGAAGATCGTGTAATTTTAAACATAAATCAAATAACAGACAAAGTACACCCACGTAGTACTCAAGAATTAAAAATCACCGAACGGATTTCAATATCTAAGCTATCACCCTCAGCGGTGGATTGTGGCTCACTTGAAAAATCTGGAACACTAGAACTGTGACAGGACCTGTAACAGACAAAATATTATCATGATCAGCAGTCGACCGCTGATGATGGTAGCTTATCTATTTTACCGATCTCCCATTTTCTTTATATGCCGGAACTTTAATCTTATTAGCGATATATGTGACATCAACCATTCTAGCCTTTCCTCCTTATTGTCAGCTTATTTGAATTTCAATATTGTTTAATTTACTTGTTTCATTTGATACCATTACATTTAGTTAAGTTAGTTTAAGTCTAGCTACGTTTAAATGTTAATATAATTCTAGTTTTATTATTGTCCTGTTAATGGATTTTATATCTGTTGGACATTGAAGCTTATTATTATTATTATTATTATTATCTATTGAAACGCGTTCGGTGTTTTTTAGTTTTTGTAAGGTACGTTGGTGCATTTTGTTTGTTACAGGTACTTCCAGAGTTCCAGTGTTCCATATTGTTCACAAATCAAATACATCAAATATATTCTTTCTGCTAATAAATGAATACTTTTAAGCGAGTTCCCAATAAACCAACTAACGTCTGAAAGTCGTCATTTTAACGTCACTAGATGCCTCGGCTGACGTCAGTGAGTTGACGTTAATATGACGACGCCATGACGTTTTAATGCCTTAGCCTACTGACGTCAGCTGCTGACGTCTCCCACTGTCGTCGAAGTGACGTCTACTTTTAACGTCAATATGACGTCTTTTGTGTGACGAAAATTATACCTACCCCATACGAAAGCTTTGAAGGGCAAATAAAATGATTTTAATTTATTTTATAACTTTATTTAAGATTTATATAGGAGCCGGTATTCACAATTATTATACCATTACTAATTTAACAGCTTTACATGAAACACTCTTTAATTCTAGAGTTAACTCTCTTATATAATTAACAGTTGTCAAGCCGGGACATTTTTAAACTGTTTAACTTTTAAAATTATCGGAATTTGACAAATATTTAGTTAAAAACACTTTTTGGCGAGCGTTAACCACAGAATTGTAATATATATATATATATATATATATATATATATATATATAATACTTAACCAATACTACAATCTACAACCAGTCCAACCAATTTTGAGAAAAATCAAATTTAAATTTTCCCTACTCCCACATGCTTCACTTTTCTGTTATAATAAATACATAATCCAATCCCATAATGGTTTCTGAGTATTTTTATCTGGTACCTGAAGCATTGTAGGGAAACTTTAAATTTAATTTTTCTTAAAATTGGTTGGAATGGACTAAAGCCGTTCTTCCCCTGCACCCTTCATATATGTAAATAGTATATTTTTTATACAGTACTTTCTTATAATAATGTATTAAAGGATCACACAAAAAATAGTGTTTTAATATAAAAAAATGGGCAAGAGTATGAAAGTACCTATTACATTTTTTTATATGTTAATTATTGATTCTAATAGATTTCACTATTACCTATATTTAACCGTAATGGATTTAACAGTACATAATTTATATGTGCCATTTACACCAACAACAAAATATCCTTAAAATTCTAGTAATATTCTTGTAAATATGGGAGCCAACATATCGCTTAATTCAATTACAACTGGTTATAATATATTAAATATGAGATCAGAGACACAGCGATGGCATCACATGAATGAAAATACCTGAGACATAAAAATAACAGATTTGTGAAATACTCAATACTATACAGGGTAATTTTTTTAATTGGCCCATTAGACATTTCTCAGCCCCTGAAAACATTAGAGAGTTGAAATTTGGTACACGGCCATAGTTTCTGACGATCTATCTTTCTAAAATATTTCCATTACAATGGCCCTTCCGGTAATACCGGAAGTGACCATTAACTTTATTTTTTTAAATGGAACGATATATTTTTGTTGCCGGCATTAGATAACAACTTTTATGGAAAAATTACTACTTGGAAGGATTATTTAGAAAAATCATAACTTTTGAACCATAATTCTACTGAAATAAATAAAAAAACCGCTTAATTGCACAAGAATTTCTCTATCAGGTGAGTGGTCGCTAAATTCTCTAGCGTTATTAGAAAGGTTCCAATAAATTCGTAAACTTGAGAAACTTCAAATACAGAGAACTCAATTTTTTCAGATGGAACACCCCTACTTTCTTATCAGCTGTCGATAGAGAATTTTATTTGCAACATTTTCTTTCAAATGATCGGTATGCCTATTATCCTTTTCCGAAGAAAACGCATTTTTATGTAAAATTATGAAAATTATTAAATTTGTTATAATTAGTAGGTGGCTTTGAAGCTCCGTTGCTATGGTAAAAACTGCGTGAAATTGTCTTTATTTATGCTTAGTTAAGATATTCTATAATTTCCATATTTAAAACTCCAAAATTTATGCAAACCATGTTTAATAGCGAGCACCTAGGCTGTCAATTTAGTGACAATATTTTTGAAATTAAGTGTATCCGAAAGAACTCCAAAAATTCAGAACATTACACAAGAATTTTATTCAGTTTGGAAATCAACTACACAAAAAATAACGTTACTTGGGCTTTAAAACAAGAAAAAGAAATAACTACAACAGCGTATTTGGATACAATGGCAATATTGGATAACGTCATATTAACGGAAACAATTACAAGTCAAAATAATTAGAATAAATGTTCGATGTGCTCTCCGTTTTGCTGAATACACGTCGCTAACCTAACTTGCACGCCCGTGGTAACTGTCTTGACAAGCTCTGCTGGATTAATTTCGCGAAAGGCTTGATGAATTCGCTCAACCAATTCTTCTAAAGAATCTATTATTCGGTTATACACCTTCGACTTAATAACTCCCCACAAATAAAAGTCCAAAGGCGCTAGATCCGGCGACCGGGGTGGCCATAGCCGTGGGCCTCTGTTTCAGATCCATCTATCTTCAAACAGTTGTGTTAATTTTTGATCCACAGTTCTTGTGGTGGAGCCCCATCCATTTGGTACTAGCATCTTCTCGCTCTATTTAACGGCAGTTCATCAACGAAGGTTTTTACTTGGTTTTCCAGAATCTGAATATATCGAGCCCCATTTAAATTTTCGTTATATAAAACGTATCGGAGCTGATCACTCATGATCATACAATAACCAGTAATGCCGATTTCTCCTATCGACTGTTCCATTTTGATCAAATTTTGCTTCGTTTGACCAAATTACATCTCTAAGAAAGTTTTCGTTTTGTTGAATTTCAATCATCATGTCTTCACAAAATTGAATCCTCTTCGGATAATCTTCTCGACTCTGTTTTTGTAGGCGAACGAAGCAATACGGGTGCTTCTTATGTTTTTTTAGAATTTTCTGTATTGTCGAATAAGTTAAAGCAGAATCTTCCGAAGCTGCATAAATAGATGAACGAGGGTTTACCTCAAAATATGCCAAAATATTGATTTCGTTATCTTCTGTTAGAACCCAAGGACCGACATTTCTTGAACAAGTTGATTTGCCAAACTGAATAAAACTCTTGTGTAGTGTTCTGAGCTTTTTTGGAGTCATTTCTGGTACATCTGGATATTTTCATTAAATAAGCGACACGTTCTTGAAATAATGTGATTACCTTCGCCAAAACAACAAAAAAATGAAAAAAACCTGCTCGTTTGTATAACGAACACGGTGATTTTGCATGTTTAAGTGCCAAAATGGCTCATTTAATAAACATAAATAAAGACAATTGCACGCAGCTGTTATCATAGCAACGGAGCTGCCTAGTAATTATAATACATTGAATAATATTCATAATTTTACATAAAAATGATTTTTCCTCAAAAACGGATAATGATAGGCATACCGATTATTTGAAAAAAAAATGTTGCGAATCAAATTCTCTATCGACAGCTGATAAGCAAGTAGGAGTGTTCCATTTGAAAAGATTGAGTTATCCGTATTTGAAGTTTCTCAAGTTTACCAAATTATTGTGACTTTTCTAATAAAGCTACAGTATTTAGCGACCACTCAGCGGATAGAACAATCCTTGTTCAATTAATGAGTTTTTTATTCATTTCAGTAGAATTAGTGGTTCACAAGTTATGATTTTTCTAATCAAGTCGACATTGTTTCATAAAAGTTATTATCTCCGTAACAATGGCAACTAAATAAAATAAGCTAGACACAAAATGTAGCAAATTGAATAAGGAATAAATGGCGGTAACAAAAATATATGGTTCTATTTAAAAAAATAAAGTTAATGGTCACTTCCGGCATAACCGGAAGTGATGAAAATAGTTTAGAAAGATAGATCCTCGGAAACTATAGCCGTGCACCAAATTTCAGCTCTCTACTTTTTTTAACAGTTGAGAAACGTCTAATAGGACAATTAAAAAAATTATCCTGTGCAGCATATCTATAATTTACAATGACAAACTACATACATATTTTTAAACCTCTTCTTTGTGTACAATTTTAACCATATTTTGTCCAATTTGTATAAACGTTACTTAGAAAGAATTGGTAAATATTTCAGTAAAATTTTAGACAATTGTTATGTTAAAATGTGCAAGATTTCTTTAAGGCAGTGATAATTAAACCTTACCTTTAACAATATTAAACAGATTTAAATTGCCAAACTCCTTTTTTTTGCTTTCTACCAAAAAAAAACTATATTTTTTATTGGATGTGCCAGCCAAACTATCTATAGGTTCTAAAGGATGTGTGTTATATGAAATTCCATTATTTGAAGTTGTAGCTGCACATGAGCAAGTAATTAAACTATTTGATGATTTTTTTTTGTTTTTAAATTTATAGGTGGAGGTCTTTTTATTCTGAATTCATCTTCACTTTCATCTGCCAAATTTGTTCGTTTTACTCTTCTTTTTAGGGGTAAATTTTCATCATCTATTGTATCTAAATTAAAAGTTTGTTCAGCTTTTTTAAATCTTTTTTCGGCATTTTGTACTCAATTATTGAAGATCGGAAATCGACCTCTGACAAGACACAAACTAAAACGTGTAAATGCGAATGAGTCGAGGCTAAAAGATTAAAGGTATGATTGCTGTAAACATGTTACAGAAACTTAAAGGTCTGAATTGTAAACAGTTTCTAGTACCATCTTACATATAGAAATAAGGTTTAAATTAATTCTAAAGGGTTACCTTGGTCTAATTGTGCAGATTGAAGAAATCTAAATACTTTGCTATATATAAAAACATAAATGAGTGGCTCCGTCTGTACTGTACGAGTTTTTTACAATTATTAAGTCAGATTCTATCTGAAAAGTAATTACAGTTTTAAGGCCGATTATATGTAGATCAATTAAGGTTTTTGTTTGACTAAGAATGAATACTGTCAAGAAACATGCTAAAACGTGTAAATTAGTACTGACAGATTACTCTATATGAATCTTAAATGTTATCAAAGTCAGATTCTATTCTGTTTTTAAAGATGCTGTATTTTTTCTTGCACAAAATATAAGCACTGTAAGAAGTTTTTCTACTAATGATCTACCGGGCAACATCTATATCTTGCCAAAACAGTATTCTTTAGATGTAAGTAGTTGTTAAAAGTTTAAATTTAAGATGAGACTTAAATGATTTTCACCGTGTGTCGCGGAATTACATTACGCCCATTTGATTTCATTATTTCAAGAATGTTTTTGAGGTATGTGTTTTTAGTTTGGATGTTAAAACTATTTTAGCTATGTGTTATTTAATTACGTTGGTTGTACTTGAATTTGCTATTTATTTTAAGATCGGTAATAAAATTATTTAACTCATAATACAAATTCATCTATACAAACTCCTAAAATATTTTAGAAAGTTGACTGATTAGGTAAATATATGGAATGGGAAAGGAAGCCTGAAGTCACTGGGGAGCGTGTGTGCAGGATTTAACCCATCAGACCGAGTTGGAATTGTGATGATCAACGACAACTTCCCCGACAAGCCATTAGGATTTACAGTCAGGCATGCTGATCAGCTGAGCTCCATTGTGGTGATGGCAACGCTCAAAAAAATATTGTAGAGTACTGTAAGTTTTTTCGATAATGATACGCTAAATTTACAAGTAGGCAGAGTTGCTTTATCTGTGGGGTATGGTGGTCTAGCTCGCCAGAGAATGACGGGCGTTAGTTTTACCGAGTTTTTCAAACGTAAAGGCGGCATTATAAGTATTAATAATAAAGACAATTTATGTTTAGGTAGGGCGCTAGCGGTGGCCATAACTATAGCCAATGGTGCTGCTCAATTGGAATGCATTAAAAAAGGTCGCCCTATTTTACATCAAAGGACGCTGCCGGTAATATTGATTTAAATAAGGGTGGTACTGATGAACATATTCAACAGTTCCAAAATTATTTAGATAATTTCACAATAGTCGTGTATAACCACAGGTTCGGTCAGACACTTTAGTTTGAGGAGCCAAGTAGTCCCACACGCAAAGTTTTAAACCCAATTTTGGAAGAGGCGCATTGTAATGTAATCACGAGCTTGACCAGTGCCTTTTCAACGCAGTATTTTTGCGAGTTCTGTAGGTATAGAACTAATTGCAATGAGCGTCACAAGAATTGCGCTAACACCTGTCCTTGTCATAACAGCCCCCTTTGCCAGTCTGCTGACTCCATCGTTTGTGATGGTTGTAATAGGGTTTTCCGCGGGAATCAATGTCTACGTCAGTATAAAGTTGCGGTTTTGCTTATTGAACGACCTGTAAATCCGAGAAACCTATCCGTCATTTCTGTTATATGTCCAAAAGCTCGCGGACTCATAAAAACTCGCGAAAGATTTTATTCTTGCCGTTTACGCTTTCGAGTGCCGCCAACATACACCTACTAACATTACTAAGAATTTCATCCATACTCCTACATAGTGCGTTGCCCAGCATGTGTGCAACCATTGTATTAATATCAATAGAGATATTGAGCAGGGTTGGGAAGATTGTGGGCAGCGCTAACACATATTCTCAAGCTCTCCTGTAACCGAATTCCTTTCCTACATTTCATCCTTAGCCAAGAAACGCGCATCCATCATTGCCCTAGCCCATAACTTCAAATCCTACGATGTTCAATTCATCCTCAACGAAATCCTTAAGAATTCCACTGCATGGAATCCTAAAATCACATCTAACGGTACGAAAATCATGTCCTTCACCTGCGACAATAACATAAAATTTATTGATAGCCTAAACTTTCTACCCATGTCCCTATCCAAACTTCCTAAAACCTTTAACTTTGCCGGCTCAAAAGGTCACTTCCCTCAACTCTTTAATACCATGCAAAACCAGGAATTATGAGGGAGTTTTACCATCCATGCACTTTTACGGTGTCGATGAAGTGTCTTCCGAAGCTCTAGTAGACTTTATAAAGTAGTACGATGACGAAATTGCAAAGGGCACTCGTTTTAATTTCAAAAACGAAATAGTGCGATATTGACTGCAAGACGTGAGAATCCTTACAAAAGCAAGGTTGGCCCGTTTAGAGAATGCTGCACGATCGCTGGTGCATGTACTCTTGTTTTACGCAGAAACTTTATTCGCGAGAATACTATTGGACTCATCCCAAACCGTGGCTCGAACATTATGATGGGTTTTGTCACAACACAAACACCGTATACCAGTTTCACGGGTGATACTTCTACGGTTGTGAAAGGCGTTACTAATTCGGTGTTTTTGCGTCGTGAGAAGACCGTGCCAACATCATACAGGATACGCTACTTTAACTACGATTTAATTGAAATTTGGGAATGTGAATTTAGGTAATTTTTAAAGCAAAATCCGAGTGTGAGAGGCTTTGTCATGTCTAACAACGTGCTGAATCAGTCACTTCTGAATCCCCGTGGTAGCTTCTTCGAAGGTCGTACTAATGCGGTCAAGTCATATAATAAGGCTGAGCAAGATAACCAAATCAGGTATTTGGATGTTTGTTCACTATACCCCTATGTGAACAAATATGCCAAGTATCCGGTGGGGCATCCTACACTTCACATTGGCCCAAAGTGCTTAAACCTCGACTTGAACACAGTCGAGGGCCTTGTCAAGTGAAGTGTGCTACCTCCAACGGATTTGTACCATCCTGTCTTGCCTCTTAAGATGCACGGCAAATTAGTGTTCGTCTTGTGTAGAACCTGTGCTGAAACTATGTTCAAGCATGATTGCACACATACGCAGGACGAACGTAAGTTTACTGGAACTTACGTTGCGTGCGAACTTCGGAAGGCTATAGAATTAGGGCATCGAGTTTTAGAAGTTTTTGAAGTGTGGGAGTACGAGGTTTGTCAATACGTCAGGGGTAGTATAAGTGGGGGTCTTTTATCGGGTACGTCGATAACTTCCTCAAGATCAAACAAACGTGCTCGGACTAGCCTTCGTGGTGTAACGACGACGAAATGAAGAATCGATACATCCACGAATATTTAGAAATTTGCTCTAATCCTGGTCTTAGATATATTTCAAAATTAGTTTTAAATTCATTTTGGGGAAAGTTTGGGCAGAGGGAGGATTTAACACAAACCAGCATTATTTTTTAACCGCACGAGTTTTTCAAAATTATGATCGATCCTTCCAAGGAGGTCCAGTTCATTTTACACGTAAACGCGGAAGTTATGGTAGTAAACTAGAATAGACCCCATGATGGGGTAGAACAGATCAATACTGTCAATGTCGTCTTGACAGCTTACACAACCGCTAATGCTCGCCTCGTGCTGTACAGTTACCTGGAAAAATTGCCGGAACGGGTTCTTTACTTTGATACAGACTCCGTGATTTTTACACAAGGTTCTGGTGAGTGGGCTCCACCTGTCGGTGACTTCCTTGGTGACATGACCGATGAGGTGGAGACCTACGGAGTCGGGAGTAGAATCACGGAGTTCGTAAGCAGTGGTCCTAAGAATTATGCGTACAAGGTGTTCTCTACACTTAAAAACGAATACACAACCGTTTGTAAAGCTAAGGGTATCACTTTAAATTATAAAAATTCACACATCATTAATTTCGACACATTAAAGGGTTTAGTGTTAGACGGTATATAACCTGTATACACACAAACAGACCGCAAAATTGTTAGAACCCCTGCAGAGAGCAAGATTTACCAGGTGCAGTACAGTAAACGTCGCCGAAAGGAGGATGTTTATGACACGCTTCCTTACGGTTACGTAGTTCGCACATAGCTCTACGGTCGTGACCCAATTTTAAAATCCCGTTCAGCAGCCACGTGACCATCCTTATCCCCATTCCTCACCTTTTATATTTTAGCCCTATGATTTTAACTTTATACTTTAACTTATAATACACTGAACCAGTAAAACTCATTTGTTTTAGGTCTTTTTACTATTTTAACTGTTTTTTTTTTATAATTACCCTCTATATTTTATCCCAGTGATTTATTTTTAGATATATCTTAGTTTTATAATACATGATAGCGGTAGTCAGGTTTTAGGTCCTTTTAATAGTTTAACTGTTTTAGAATTACCTTTTATATTTTAAACTCCATGATTTTAGTTTTAGATGTATATTTTAGATTATAATGTACGATATCTTTTGTTATAGCCCTTTTTACTAATTTAACGGCTTTATCAGTGTATGAAGAACATTGCAATAACATCACATGTCAATTTGAGTTCTAGTAGAAAGGAGGTGTGTGTGCGTGTGTGTGTGTGTGTATATGTGTGTGTGTATGTGTGTGTGCGTGCGTGCGTGCGTGTGGGAGGGTGGGTGTGTCTGTCTACGTGTGATCTTAACGTAGTATTAGAAACGCATTACTCTGTATGGATTTCTTTGGCTGCCCAATTGCAGTGATCAGTTGGTTGCATGTTGAAAATTCCAGTCTTGCTGCTGTAAACTTTCACCCCCACTTATCGTCAAGGTCATGTAATGGTAAGCATAGAATAAAATAACATCACCGTTTTTACATTAGTAATGTTCTACTTATAATAAATTATTATTAATAAACCCTTTATCCTTTTTGTGTTTATATCCGTTAACAGAAAACATTCACTAGTTCTTACAAAGCTAGATGGCCCCACAAACGAATTCAAATTTTTGGTCAAGGGGGGCAAAATCCCGAAAGCAAGTTCCGCAGCCCTACATCTATCTTACAAGTCAGCATTAGGCCCCTGATTATAATACAAATTCAAATTTTCAGCCAATGGGTCTCGACGATGCACGAAGCCCCCGAACAAGTTCCGATCACGACAAGGGGCGAAGACCCGAGAACAAGTTTCGAAGCCCTGTACCTGTCTTACACGTTAGCATTAGGCCCTCTTATTAGAATACAATTTCAAATTTCCCGCCATAACCAATCAGAATGCAGAGAATCAATCCCCCAATCAGAGCACAGCTGCTGAGTAGTGGGACTTAGGACCAATCAGAAGCCAGGGGGCTGGGCCTTACGCGAGCCAATCAGATGTAATGATGATTTGGTCTAGTCTTAGCGCCGCCTTAATACACGTACAACCAATCAGGTAAAAGGGGTGGGTGTAGCCACGCCTTACTGAAGTCATAAGGGTCTTAACACCCCTCTTATCCCCGTCAAAATTGCCCCTAGACCACACCCTAGGGGCATCCGTCGCCCTTAACCAAGGGGTGAGACTGGCAAAAAGGCTCTTAATATTGCCAAAAGGATCTTAATTGGGGGCTAAACCACGCCCAGGGATTGAAAAACGCCCCCGAAAACAAGCCGACCCTACCCGCACACTCCCACTTAGACCCCCTCCACTATGACGTCATGTCCTCAGCTGACCCCATTCTACACTTGTCCTAAGGACTACAATACAATAATAATAGCCTCGTGTTATTGTAGCTTTCTACCAAGATATTTGATTAAAAGCTCTTTGTTAACTTTTAATCGACAAACGTGCGGCATTCTGATTATGCACTTTGCGTGTAATTACGCACAAATTGGCATCACTATCAAATAACGATAAAAAAGGTAACGACAATCCTCATTTCAAATAAATTCTTCAACGCGTGAGTATAATTGAACCCGGGGTTCGGTTATCGGTTGGGAACACTTTTTTTTATATTTAATACATTTTTTTATATTTTATTTTATTTTATTTATTTTTAAACATTAACATCATTAATTTAAATATTCCGTCACAGCCAGCATGGATTACATTGTTTGGAAACTATATAAAAGTAATGAACGATGTCACCGCATGCGCAGAAGGATCCATCTGAAAAACTAAATACTGGCACGATCCTGTCCGAAAAAACATCTTCCTGATGACCATCCAATAACCAATCAATAAATGATATTTATAAGGCGTCTGCCTTATGACAAAACGGCGAGTAGATGTCCCACAAACGTCGTCTTCTTTGAATAGATGACCTAGCTGACCACAAATGACTAAAAGACGACGTCATAAAAACGTCACAGTAGGTCTTGTGGTTACTTGGGTTGGCTGCAGGCATCACTTGCAATCTCCTACTATCCTTAGATTTGATAAATGGTTCCCCGGATTTCCCGTTAAACAGTGGTCGAGATAAATAGAATTGTCACTTACTTTAACTTTGTGTTTTTACACCCTGTATATATTACGATATCAAGTATCCATTGACTAATTCATATCATATCATTCCGTTGTGTACAATAAGTACAATATTATAAAGTGAAGGTCCTAATGAGTAAATACGTAAATAAGCAAATACATGTATTATAAATTACACTCTGCATACATAAAAGATAAATATAATGTAATTATCTGCCTGTCCTCTTTTGTTGCAATTTAAATTCAAATAAGTTGCTGTGATAAGATTTTCAGTTGTTAGAATACTGAGAATTCATTATTCGATACTATGTTTAATACTTTCTAAGGAAAATACAGTTATTCCGGAAGGAGTAGTTGAGTGAGAAAATTAGAAGGTGCATTTGCATTTTGTATTCTGAAAAAGAAACAGATTTTAAATAAATTCTCCACGATAAACGTTTCAATACGAAACGACCCAAATCCTTCCGGCCCAACTTCTTTATCTACACACCCCTGAATATCACCTGTATGTTTAATCAAGGATGTTGTCGTTTATGGATTTAATAAAACTGTACCAACGCAAGTATATCATTTTAGATATCATCTAATTAATTATATTATGTCATATTATTTACATTATATCGTACCTTCTTGTTCGTTATTTTTTATTGTAACTTTTTGATTAAAATGTGCAAAACATCATCAATCATCAATTATCTATTCCAGAATATTTGATGTGACATAGGAACACATTATTCTTACTGCTCTAGTGAGTTTTTACGTACAACAAATCGAGAAAAAATATCTCATATTGTGTTAAAGATTGAAGGCATTTACTTTATTACTTTCGCATTTAAATCTTTGTTAAAAAATATTAGAAATAGTATGTGTATGAAACTCAGTTTTACAAATTTATGTCTTAGAAAAGATTTGATAAAACGTTATCGTAACATATACCTATACGTTTACTGACTAAATGATATATGTGTGTTGTGTAACATTCATATTACGTGGGCTAAAATACAACAGAACTTCATCATATTCTTTGAAGAACAGTTATTATTTATTTTAATTCAATTGCGTTTACGACTCTAAAAATGTCGTTTAATCATCCCTTTAAAGCATTTAAAACGTAATAAGTAATTGGACGTGTTTTACAGCCTTTTCCTATAATTAATTATAGTTAAACACAAAATAATAATGTCCTTAGAAGTGTTTTTTTAAAAAAAACCTATGGAAAAACAGACTACTTTTTAATGTAACCTATACGCTATTGTCTTCGCTAGGAAAGTTTGGTTGCGTTGTAAGTTGCTGATAAACACTGATCATACAATTGATTAGAAAATTCAATTTATAGGTTAAACAATTTGCATGGAACAACTGTCCATCTGCACTATCCACACCTCGCAAGGCTACTACGTTTCATAATCATAATTTGTTATTGTTGATACCAATTCAGTAGCAATGATGGCCCACAATAAGATGGTAACATTAATACACAAAACGGATGTTAAGTTACGTGCCTAAATAAAATGAAACTATTATTCGAACGAAGATGACATTTAATGTCGCATTTTACCACAAAACATATTGTACTTACATTATTGAAATACAATACTAATAGAAATTGTATTAAGTATGAACTGACATACTTGTATTACTAATTGTGCGTTGTAGAAACATGCTTTTTAAAGTGTAAAACTTTCTAATCGGAGTCACTATCGACATCCGAGCTTTCAGAATAGTTTCCGATGATTCATTGTTTCTTCGGTATGTCGCACATAATTATCCCATACGGTTTCATCACATTGCAGTAAAGCTTTGTTCCACATAGCAATTACGTTCTCGTCTTTATAGCCATCTCGTCCAATATGCTTGTCATAATATCCCTTTGCGTGTGTCCATACTAATTCTATCTTAATACTCCGTGTCCGTAGCTTTTTATTATTTCATCTAATTCGTACCTTTTTTGTATTTGAAGTGACTTAATTAGACCATACAGCTCGGTTTTGAAGAGTGTGGGATCGTGACTGATGTGATTCTGTGTTAACCAGGAAACCATATTGCCTTTTGTCCAGGATGAAGGTGGTAGTTTTCCAGCTAACATTGAATGGTACGGTGCATTATCAATTAAAGTGTGTAATAAATGATGATTAAAAGAAGTAAATGTAGGAAATGAGGAAACAGTAAAAGGGTAAACAAACAAATGGAGGTTATAGAATTAAATTCATATGCATGTAAAACAAACTGATTTCGCGTTTTTATAGGTTTACTCTTTCTACTACATTTGCTTATTCAATACCGTATGTCGATTTCGTCAAATGTACTACGAATGTTCACCATCCTTATTTAATTCACTGTTTTATGAGAAGACAGTATAAACAAATTGGATAGCTAAAATCATAAATTAATGGCGTAGCGGTAAATACTCCTGGCGAGGACATTATTTATTTAGCTATGTACTGATTTACCAATAAACATTTAAGTATGATTAATAAATGAGTTAAATAACATGTAACTTTATGTTTTTTCTATTATTTAATACCATTATCAAATGATAAAGTAATTCATTATAAAATGTTTTTAAGAAGTTTTCAAAAATGTGCGATGCAGTTTAATAACGCAATCTTGGTCTAATTGTTAGGTCATAGTTACTAGCCTGTTTTGGGAGCATTGTGTTTGATAGTGACTATGTAATTGTTTTAGTCGTATACATTATACGTTTTCATCAAGTATACATTGACTATTTTCACTTCCCTACTAAAAATATTTTACATTGTTCCAAAAAAAAAAATGTAAAGGTACGAGTAACAAATTAAATTAAATTTTACTAAACCTAGGAAAGTACTTTAATTTTATTTGGCTGGTCTCAATATATGTATAATATGTCTTTCATTAACAATAACTACAAAAGCGAATAAAAGGTACATGTTATACCGAGTATCACAAAAACCGAGACTGTGGAACATTTCAGTTTCGATTAAGAAATAATATCAGGTGTCATATTTCTTACCACCCGTGAGTGTGTTTGAAGTATTCAAAAATAAGAATTTTCACTTCTTTTTGCAGATTCAGTTTATACAGAGAACATATGTAGCTTTCATCTCAAATTTTTTTTGTTTGTAACAGATGGCTCTGTAATGGAGAGAAGCGAGGGAACTCATTGGAAACAAGTGCAATCATCATGAATGAGGACGGTACTATTCGAAAACTAGGATCCCGAGGGGAACAGAAAACTGTTGTACCCAGGTTTTTGTCTCTTAGTAGCGCTGATAACAGTTAATTTCTATTGTTATTGTAAGGCTGTTTGACGGAAGTGAGACATATCAATAAAACACAGGTTTACCGTAATTATTTTAGTTATTTTTCAATATGATTCCATTCGAGTATGTGTAGTCTAAAGACTTTATAATCCTTTAAGCCGCCTGAAAAATATACTTTAGGCAATAATCACTTCTTTCGATGTGAATTTTCTTTGTGAAAGATTTTTTCAAGTTTGGAAAGAAAAGGAATCCCTATAATAATTGTGTCCATTGAGCCATCGTAATCGCAGGTGATAATATGGGTGTTGTGGTGATGAAGGAGCACCTTCTTACGTACCAAATGTGGACAGTTTTCCTGCGTTAACATCAAGACGGCTTAACAAATTGGCATAGTATTGCTTAATTACTGTGTATCCCCTTTTTGAAGTAATCAATATAGATTGTGTCTTTATAATCCGAAAAACTAGTCGCCATTACATTGTTAGCCGAGTGACCAGTTTCAGCTTCCTTTGGTGCACTTGTGCCTGAGGAAATTCACTGTTTTGACTACTTATTTGCTTCTGGAGTACTGTGCTGCATCCAAGTTTCATCGACACATTTCGGCAAAAAAACTCGACCAAATATTAAATTATGAAGTTGAACAAGATTTCGTATTAGGTCCGCAGCACCCATCTTGCTGAAACCTCTTTGATATGGAAATGTTCATATAAAACATTGTGTACTTTTTCGCTTGAGATTCTGATTGCATTCACTGTTATGTGTATTTTAATAGTCAGTCAGTCATTACCAAGTCCAGAGTTTTTTCAACAATTTCCTTTGTAGTGAGCGTGTAAGAGAGTCTGGGAATTCACAATCCTCTAAGAAACGGAAATACACGCACACTCGCACACACCCACACACGCACACCAGCACACGCGCACACGCACACACGCACACACACACACGCACACACGACACAGCACCACGACACACACACCACACGAACACAACACATGCACACGACACACCACCACGCACACACACACACGCACACACGCACCACACACCACACACGCACACACGACACACACACACACACACGCACACACAACACACACACACACCACACACCACACACCACACCACACACACACCACACACCACACGCACACACACACACACACACACACACACACACACGCACACACACACACACACACACACACACACACACACACACACACACACACACACCACACACACACACACACACACACACCACACACACACACACACACACACACACACACACACACCACACACACACACACACACACACACACACACACACACACACACACACACACACACACACAGCACACACACACACACACACACACACACACACAACACACACACACACACACAGCACACACACACACACACACACACAACACACACACACACACAACGCACACACACACACACACACGCACACACGCACACACGCACACACGCACTGTTAAGATTTTTGATGTTATGTTATTATTACTGATACGGATTTATCTACTCTAAATTCACCAACCTTTTAAAAACTTTAAGGAATTTGAACCAAAGGGTAGAATACGAGATATTCAATTTGGACATCATATCAACAAAGTACGGAGATGGTGGATACGCTGAATTTTAAATATGTACTACCTGAACGTTTCCGGTCTGAGGCTCGTCGTACACAGTTTAATGAGGAAGAGTAAAGATGGTTAAATGTGTTCTTTAGGACCAATAGCCAAAGCAATCAATTTAATATTAGAAAAAACAGTTTTATACTATGCTATCTAATGATGAGATTTAGTACAGACAACCACTTTTGTTTTTGTGGTACCATGTTTTGTAATTATCTTGATTTAACTGATTTGATTTATTGATTTGATTAATTGACTTGACTGGCAGACCGCATCAATAAGCGACCCCAATCGGACGACCGGGTCAATTGTTGGGCCCACTCAGAAGACCGGATCAATTGCTGGGATCATTCGAAGGTCCTGATCAAAATGTAAATGTAAATTTAAAGTTTTAATTAAAATTGTGCCCTTGGCGAGATAATTAATTTGTATTCAGCAAATAAAATTTTTTATCGTGTAAGGTGACTTGAATAGATAGATAGTTTTGACTTCAGGAAGCGAGTGAAAACCTTAAGATGCGTGTAGATTTTAGACTTAGTTTGTGGAAGTAAAATTCCATCAATATCTTTTTTATTTGTATAGTTGTTGAGGATAAACCATTTTTGATTTTTGTTTAAAAAATTTTGGTACGTTATTTCAGCATTGGTTGAAGAGGAACTCAAAGTTATTATTCCTACGGATAAATTCACACTATTGCTTATCCTTGACCCTTTAAAAATATATATATATATATATATATATATATATATATATATATATTAATCTGTTAGATTAATTTTTAATTTGTAGCTAATCTAATAACTTGTAATATGTAGTATAGGTAATCGTTGGTTTGTTATGCCAAATTTACGATATTCATCCCAATTGTAAGTATTATTCTTTTTGTAACAAATAAAACTTTAATTTTTAAGTCTATCTTGTACATGCTTATTTTTGCCTAGATAGTGCCTATATTGCACTTTTTAGGTGCCTTTTTGCCTGCCAATAATGAACGCACTTAATGCCTAAAAATTCGAACCCTAATTATTAGGTTTGTGATTAGAATTATGTCTGGTTGTTAAGTGCTTATTAACTGAAACTGTGTTCATTGTCTGTTTTTATAGTTTGTACTTAGTTTGTCAATTTATTAGTTTTATTATTATATTTCATATACTTCAGATTTATTTAAATGACTTTATTTGTTGATGGTTGCGAAATCCAAGCTCTAGTAGTACAATGGACCTTGCAGTAATAAACTTCGAATTATTGATTTAGTTAATATTTATTTTAAAGCCCAATTTAAATTTTAAAGTAAGTTTAGTTAGTCTAATTGACCAAGATTTTACAAATAATAATCGCCGCCGTACATTTGAAACAACAATTTTATAACATAACTAACGCTTATTATGTACCTTAGAAATAACCAATAAAAACAGTGAAGAATATTTCTACTTATTGAAAACTTTTGATTAATTTATGGCTAATCCGTAAGTAAACACGTTTAAAAATGAATTAGACGTATTAGTTTTATGCTCGTGTAAAAGTGTTATTAATCAAGAAACTAACATTTAATAAACAAATAAGCGAATACGATCTTGAATAATTGATCAAAAGCAGCGTATTCCAAATAAAAATGAAAATAACTGCATGAATCACATGTACCAAAAGACTATGAAGTATGAATCTCATTAATTCCATAACATACGTATTATTTTTACATAAATAATTTATTTATTTTTTACAAGTTTGATTTAGATCAAATTTTGACAGTAAAATGTGGGATTGTAAATTAGTCCACCCTCTTCTCTACATACAGAATGTTTCCTCAAAAATAATTTTTGTATGAAGTTTCGGTTTATCTTGATTCATTTATTATACATCAATATATGCTTTTATGTATGTTTGAAACATGAATTTGTTACTTATCTTATTCAATGATAATGTTCAAAGAAATAAAGTTCAAAAAGAAAATAATAGCTTACGTTCATTGGTACGTACATATAATAAAATGTTGAAATTGTAAAAGATTTTAAGGACATAGAAATCGTTTTAAATTTAGTGTCGCTAAAAATTTAGAATCTAAACTTTGAATTACAGCCGCTAATACTGTAATCAAATGTAATTTTAAATTAAGAATTAATTATTAACGAATCCTTAGTAAAACTGCGGCAGAGTGGATAAACCTCAGTAACATTCAACCCGGTGGTGAAAATAGAGATAGACACAACATTTCGTCCAATTCATATCCAAGAGAATCAAAATAAAAAGACAAGATTGACATAAACACAAACATCCTAAACATGATCTAATTTTTATATCTTGAATGATATTTCGAATAAAATCGCTTTCACATACACTCATTTCAATGTCGAGCAAACTTTAAAGAGAGTTCGTTTTGAATATTAGGTAATCTTAAAATATGTTTTTGTTGAATTAAATTAATCCAACCAGCCCAGCTCACAGTAATGCCTCTGTTTTCATCTCTTAAATTCTGTTTATTTACATTTCTCTTCCAGTACATCTCTAGAACTCTTGCCCCATTGCATTTGCTTAAACCTATGTTGCAATTCTCATTTCACCTTTGACCTTTTATACTATATTTAGTACTTTTAATAGCAACCAACCTTTTGCCTATTTCTGCAAAATTTTATTTTGCCATTCACCGTGAAAAATTTCACCATATCTTCCAATTTCTAAGGGGAGTTTCTTCATCTCTTACAATACATCTCCCATTTTGTCCAAATACTTCGGTGAAATTACCTTTTCCAAAGACAAAAGCAAAATCGCTCTTGTTAGATTAGAAAAAAGACACTGTGGTGAATTATAGTAACTGATTAGATAATAACAAAAGAGATTGCCGAAACGTAATTTATATTTACTATTATTGGGAATTGGGAATTTTATTTCAATTATTTTAATTTACCTTCAATAAATTGCCTTCTTCAGAACTTCGCAGGAAGGTCTAAAACCTAACATAATTATGAATAATCGTATATCTAACCTTAATTTAGGATATCATAGAAATTAACTTAAAAACAAATAATTTTAAAATCTTGAAGTTAAAGTTCGAAAAATATCATGCTTGTTATTTATATTAAATTGTGCTTTGTTAATCTGTCATTTTATTGCAATTTAACAAGGAACTGAATAAACCATATTTGATCTGTCTAATAAAGCTGTTTTTTCTTTGATTTTAGAAGATACATTTTACTGATTTTACATTATAATAACCAAACTTAATAGAATAGTAGAGAAATCTAAAGATTTAGTTTTAGAAAAAGAGGAGGAAGTTGAGGAGGATGACAAAGAGCATAGGATACTAGAAAGTGAAATAAAAGTAGCTTTTAAGGACATGAGAATGGTAAGGCTTCGGGAGAGGACGGAATACCAGTCGAACTGATTAAATATTTAAGTGAAGAAAACGGTTTGAAGGAATTAAAGGACTTGTGTAATAAGATTTATGAGAGTGGCAAATGGCCAGAAGATTTTGTTAAAACTGTAATGGTTCCGAAAAAAAGGAGGGCCTAAGAAGTGTGGGAAATACAGATCTATAAATATAATAGGTCACACACGGGTCTTAGATAAAAGATTGAGAAAAATCATCGAGGAAAACATAGCGCAAGAACAGTTTGGATTCAGAAGAGCCGTGGGAACAAGAGATGCAATCGTGGTAGTAAGAACGATTGGTGAAAGGTACTTAAAACGCGAAAAGAAATTAGTCTGTGTCTGGTAGATTTGCAAAAAGTATTTGATTGCGTGAAGTATGAAAATCTGATGGATATATTGAAAGTTAAAGGATTGGAAAGGGAGAAGGTTAATCAGCAAACTGTACATGAATTAGAAGGTAACGATGACGGTAGGAGACAACATGACAGAATGGTTTGACATCGGAATGAGAGTAAGACAGGGTTGTTGTATATCTCCAACCTTGTTTAATATGTATTAGGTTTGCCGATGATATGATAATATTTGCTGAAAACACACGGAAACTAAGCAATATATTAAAACAGCTAGAAAATATGGAGGAAATGTATGGTCTGAGAATTAACCACAATAAGACCAAGGTTATGAGAGTTGAAGAAGAAGAAAATATGGACGTAAAATTGAGAGGAGAAAAGCTAGGACAAGTGAGAAGGTATAAATACCTTGGCACGGAGTTAACACTGGACTGGAAGAGTGAACAGTAAATTAAAATGAGAATAGGAATGGCAAAACAGGCGTATAGTAGGAATAGAAAGTTGTTTAATAGCCGACTAAGCTTGGAACTGAGGAAGAAGTTAGCAAAGTGTTTTATATGGAGTGTCCTCCTATATGCCTGTGAGACATGGACAATAAGCAGTAAGATGGAAAATAGGTTAGAAGTATTTGGGATGTGGGTGTGGAGGATAATGTTGAAAATCAAGTGGGCGGATCAAGTAAGAAATGAAGAATGATTAAGGAGAGTAGGAGAAGGGACCTATAAAATACTATTAGGAAACGGAAAAGGAATTAGTTTGGGCATGTTATGAGAGGAAATAGCTTGCTAAGAGATGTTCTGGAAGGGCAGTGGATGTTTTTTACAATTTTTAATGTCAAATTCGGAACATATGGTAACTTTTTGTATATCATCTCTTAGATTTATTTCCTTGTTATCGTTCCATGTTATTGTTGTTATTGTCATGATCTGAGTTAAATAACAATTTTTAAACTAAAGTCATTGCTTACCAATTATCTCCTAAGAATCCTCGTAGCTTTTTTAAATTTTTCTAATAGAGAGATGATAAGAAATTTTAAAAATCCATTTTTTTGGGATTTAGCAAAATTGACTTTTTGTTTTGGAACTCTAATGAATATATCTTCCCAAACTGGTAGGTTTTTGATACACTGGATATAATATCGTCAACAAACTTTTTGATAAATGGAATTCTGGAAGGCAATACATGTAAAATATTACCTAAACCAAAGTCCATGATAATAGCAGCAAGAATGCAACTTAATGTTTGTAAATAACGAGATTACATCTGAAATGTTAAAAAATAGAAGTTGGCAATTTTGATATTTTTCTGAAAACTGAAATAAATGTTTAATATTGTAAATGTTATTGTTCTGGAAAACTTGTGTAAGAATGTGGGCTGTGAATGCTGATAATGGAATGTTGACGAAGCAATACATAATACAACTGTTCATAGAGGAATGTTTCCTTTGTGTATCTTAGATAAATCGTAGATCTTTGGCATTACTCAGTTATTAAACTTTCAAGACATTATTTTTTCACCATTTACACAATTTTAAGAATGGAAATTATGAATGTCATCCGATGTCCTTTGTGTAGCAGAGGTTGGATCATTTCGTAATAATTTGTTTTACCACCTTGAATTAACTATTCTTGTTTTTCCATAATGACCGTAATTGAACCTTTATTTGTCGGAATCACACAAAGATTACCATTATCTTTCAGAAACCGTTGATTTAATTACAGTTGGCTTGTTGGTGAGCGATTAGAGATTCTCACTTGCAAGCAGTTGGTTCAGCGGTAATCTAAAGCATTAAAATGACCTTAGGCAACGGGGTGTTTTTACTTTACTTTCTGTAATCACTAATCAGGATGCCATTAAGATTAACATGTAATTATAAATAAGCAAATATCAACTAACTCTGTTTCAAGAAAGATAAGCAAAATTGTATGCAGAAATTTCAAAAATCAACTACTTTAACGAGTGAGCGATGCATTGTGTGCAGGCGACAGCGCCTCCAGGAAGGCATATCTAATATTTCACTATCCTTTAATTGTTATTAAACCAATTAAAGTATTGTATTGCACATAGTATCTCGTGATCTAATTGAAACAACTCGAAATCCTTTTTAATACTTATTCACATTAACGCCAATAACGATTACCCACAAAACACAATTTTTTGACACTGGTCGCTGTATAATATTGTTGTTTAGTTTCAATGAAACTACTTTCACTTCCCCATTACTTCCTGGACATAGCGATGCAAGCGGACACTCGTAAAAAAGGTGTGTTTCCACTAGATTTCCTACATTCAGTGCTTGGTCACTGCAATTCCACTCTTTTCTGGGGTACAGTTCATTTAAATACTCTTTTTGCATCGTTGCCAAAAATATTAAACAATAGATTTAGCGTGTTGGTACTCAGCACGTCGATTAGTACCGATGCGACGTGACCTTGATTCAGGTATTATAGCGGTGAGCATTTTTTCTATATTGGTTTCGTGTTGCTTAGAACACGTTTTAAGTGATTTTTATGATTTTAACCCCAGATTACCAAACACCACCAAAATTAGGTGAACGTGGCGGAATGAAGTGTCAATTTATTGCTTGGTTTTCCGTTATATTAATTAAAGCAGTAGAAATTGATTTAAAAAATTCGTTTAAAATATTATTAGATCCTATAAAATATGTACAATTGTCGAAGTAAATATGTAACGGTTTACCACTGCGCGGAATAAACCTATTCAAACAATTCAAAAAATTTTCACTAGTAAGATCTGTCACAAGACCGAGATGTAAACCTTCGGCAGACATTCACAGGAATATGAAAACGTAACCTTTTGTTAGTTTACACCCTCAGGTTTTCTTATTCTTCATAATAAATGGTCCCGCATAGTCGCCGGTGTTATAAAACGGTACAGTTTGGGTTCCCCTTGTCTCAGGTATGTTTTTTTTTGTTAGTATGCTCATGCTTATGGGGTAGCATTTACTTATTTATAGCTATATATATATATATATTTACTTATTTATAGCTTATATATATAATATGTATATATATATATATATATATATATATATATATATATATATATATATATATATATATATATATCTTAGTCGTAGACTGTTCATGAGTCCTCCTCTTCAGCCCTGGTCAATCCTTTCATATTGGTGTTGCGATGTTTTGTGTAAAGATTTAGATTTGTTTGAATGTTTGTGATAATTGATTTAAGTGTCCGTGTTGGTTAGTGGGGTGTAGCGTGCTTAGTGTGGTTACTCAGATTCGTTTGCCGGTATCATGCTAGGTCGCCATCGAATAGACGGGGGGATGCGGAGGGCTTATGGAACATTGTCTAGGGATTGGATTCTTCTGTCTCCTCGGGGAGGTCGCCAAGGAGTTGAGTTACGATCTCGGGGGGGGGGGGGATTTACTTTTGGGTTTTTCATGGAAATTGAAGAAAACGGTGGTTATAAGGAGTGGTACGGATCTCTCGGGTTGGGATTGTGTCACCAAAGATTCTTTTGTGGGAAAAGTTTTTCTGTAGTGTTTGTACTCTGTGTGTGATGGGTGGCATGTTTGCATGTTGTATTGTGATGTCACAAGGGTACCTGAAGGGTAACCTGGGTATACGTCAGAGTATTCGCCGTTCACAGGAAGCGATAGAGGAAAGGTGACTGGGGTTTATATTGGTGTATATGGGTACTCGGAAATCCATAACAGGACGGATGTATGTTTTGTAGGTGTGTTGTAGTGTTTTGGGGTGGCAACCTCGGATTCTACCCCGGAGGGCGCCCAGTAGGGTTGCTCGGTTTATTATTTTGTTAAGTGTTCTTTGTACATCGGGGAGCCAATTAAAGGTTTTAGTCAAGAGTATCCCTAGGTAGGTGACTTCGGGTTGGAGTGGGGCTCTTTTTTGATTTAGTGAGAGGGAAATATTCCGGTCGACCTTTGGACATTTATGTTTGGTGTAATTAGCATGTCGGAAGAGGATTGTTTGGGTTTTGGTGGGATTGGCGGAGACTATCCACCGGTTAGCCCAGTTGGAGAAGTTCTGGAGGGTTTTAGAAATGAGGCGGGAGGCCGTTTCGCTGTTCCGATTAACCGCCCTGAAGGCAGTGTCATCCGCAAACTGCGTTACGACTACTTTGGGTTGTGTTACTTCGGGAATGTCGGATGCGAAGATTGTCTAAAGGATCGGGGCTAAGGCAGAACTTTGCGGTACGCCTGCTGTAGGTTGAAAAGGATCGGAGAAGATATTTCCTACTTTGACCCGAACTGACCAGAAACACAGCGAGGTTGCATTGCTTGTGATTGAATACCCTGGTAGTCTCTGTGAGCAGCTTCAACAAAGGATCGTGACACTTTCGGTTGGGACGGTAGCCGAATTGGCTGTTGGGAAGGACATCATTGAATTCTAGGTGGCCGCTTGGCCAGAATCTGCTCGAAGCATTTTCCGATGCAACTCAGGAGGGGAACGGATCTGTAGGAGGAGGGTGTGGTTAGGCCACAGTGGGGTTTGGTTATCATGACGGTGGAGGCCGATTTCCAATCCATCGGGAAGTGATATAGGATTAGGCATTTATTGTAAATGTCGGAGAGTAATCGGAGGGCTGGGTCAGGTAGGTGTCGGAGGATTTTGCGGTTAAAGCCGTCAGACATGGTGCTGAATTTTTCCCTTTTTTGAAGTACAAGTGGACCTGGTCGGACGTGATGGGGGCAAAGAAAGGATTCCCGTTATCGAGTTGGATTTCGGGAAGGTTAAGCTTCCGGATTTCTTCAAGGCGACTCTCAAGGAGTGCCTTGAATCCTCCGGCATGTTACCTATTATTGTTTTATATATTTTAGGGTTACTTTTAACTGCAACTCTAATTTCAACCGTTGATACGCCCCCCATATGTACGTTATCATATTTAAAATTGGTAACATACTTTTAAATTTTACCCAACCAGTTGATATTGAATCTGATAGTGCTTCGTCCTAATATAATTATAATAGCTGCAGTTTTTGACGTATTATATTGAATATAACGATAGTTGGATCTAGGAATTCTAAAGGAACGAAAATTTCACAAGTAGTTTATAGAACTGTTCATTTTGTGATCAAATATTTTTAATTGTTATTAATACAAAATTGAATATTATTACTAAATGCGTTCCATAACATACCCAGTCTCTTATTACATTCATATTCACCTAAATGTAATATATTTGGCTTCAACTATCACTAGTTTGAAATACCCTACAAATTTTTTATTTGACGACTACCAGTTACCAGATGAATTGCGCTTATGCGTTTGTAAGAAATGATTTTCACAGTACACTTCGGAAGCTGACCTAGGGTCTTTAGAATTGTCAACCTCCTCAATTTTACAAAACTCTGTGTATGTTATCTTCAATGAAATGTTAATTTGAATTATTATTTGTTGTATTTTATCATTACCTAGTGTCATTTTCTTAGATATTTAGGTCTCGAAATAAAACAGCACCTGAAAGAATATCTGCGGAATAGCTTTCATTGAACCTTTCATTTGCTAAAAAAGTGTTTTCTGGCGTAGTAGATAAGTTATATAATAGCTATAAAGAATTATGTAAATTCTTTTCGTGTGTAAAGTAAACGAAGGGTTGCTGAAGAAGTACGAAAGAAGAGGCAAATGATTGTTTATATATAGTATATTCATTAACGGAGCGCTTGACTAGTACCACCATAAAATAACAAAATGAAGCAGTGTTAACCAATGATGGGTGTGGCACAAACGGCAATAGTACAAGTTATTTTTAATTAAATTAATATTCAATTTAAAGTATGTTTCCTTTTATCAAAACAATTTCTCCTTCGTAATAATTAACCCTAATATATAAAACTAAAATTACAGCTTAAGTTTGAAACAACCCTATGAATAGACTATACTGGTATAGTTTGAATTGATAAATTAGTTAAGGATTGTCCTAATGCCAGCGATAGCAAAATTAACGATTTCTTTGTAATGTATTGCAAAAAGTTACAGTAAACTTTACTATGTGGTATTTTAACAACAGAAATGTGAAGCTGAGTCCAAACTATATATTTAACAACAACCATTAATACCTGTAAGTAATTAGATTTCCGTCGATATTTGTAATTATAGGCTAAAATTTTAAATTTGAATTGATTACGATTAATTGGGTTCGTACATTGTGGATTACAAAACTGAATGTTTAGTTCGACAGAAATAACAGCGAGGTCTGAAATTGTGTGATTAATGTCAACGGATGTGTCGTTAGTAAGCGAAGTATCAAAGATTAATGATCTAAAAGTGTACAAGACGAATCTGTTACTCTAGTAGGTTCATTATACTAGTTGTGATAGATAAAAATAATTTATAAGCACTGTTGAACTTCGGGTTTTCGAGGATTTAAAAGATCGAAATTTAAATCACCAAGACATAAAACTGTCATAAGGAATGTGTAGAATTCTTCAAATATGCATATAAACGCTGTATAGTCACGTAATGAGGGTAATCGATATATTACGATAATTAAGAATGTAATAGATTTACTCTCAGCTTTTGCCATTTCAAAATTCAAAATTGTTTGCATTGAAGTTTATTCTGGAAAGGTGCAACCATTTCTTGTAAACTAACGCTATTCTACGCCTTCCTACTTTTCTATCACACCGCATATCTAATCCTTATCAAAATTTATCAAATTATCAGGAATATTTTTTACAAAAGTGTGACGACGAAAGATATGATATATGTTTTCTCACAATTATTCTATTTACAATAAACAAAATCGACCCCACTCCTTCTTATGGTGACTGCGATAGACGCTGCTGAAGTTCAAAGTTCATAAGAAACAGAACTATATATATGTACCTTAAATAAGTCTAGACGAAAACGTTGTTTCAGTTCCGGTTTCAGCGTATTTTGTATAGTAGTTGTGCGTTATTGAAATCATAACTCTCTTTAATTTATTCCAAGCATTTTTTATTTACTTTACAAACATGAGTTTAAACATCATAGTAACTTTGACCTGGGTTAAATTCAGAAAAATATAGATTTGTATAATTTGAACATGGAAAACTACCGTTGTGACGTTACTTTGGAATAAGAAAACTAAAAATGTAATGGATACAATATAGCATTGTAAAAGTCCATTAGTTGTGGTAAATGTATAAATGTCACAATGTAAAGGGAACCATTAGGTGCATTATGATGACGTACGATGACCAAGTTAACTGCATTCAGGTGGCAAAAGCTTTGTAAATCGGTTCTATAAGACTGAATGAAATACATATCCTGGGGGTATAACGAGTGTTGAAATGAATTTACCGTCATAAAGTACTTGAAAGGGAACCTACGGTTACATGTCAACAATAAAGATTTTATGCTCTCGTTAAAAGGTTATTCTTGTAATAATAATAAATAAAAAACTTTATACTTAACGCTTACATTACATTGCAAAAAATTTGTTTAGTTTCAAGCCTTATGCGTTCAAGCATTTTCTTGAGAGGGTTACTTTGGGTTACTCCCTATAAGTTACTCCTATTTTTATTATATACGGGTAATGTTTGTAGCTGCACAGACAATTTTTTTTGTGATCTAATCAATTCTACGTGCTACTTAATATTAATCTTCGGTTTCATTGAATATTACTTTGAATTCCTCTGTTAACTCTTGTTTTATTTTTCTGCATTTATTCATTCTACATGTTCAATTTTTTCTGCAATAAGCTATCTACCCTTTCTAATGATCTACGTGCAAAAAACATCTAGCATTCAAACTCATTCCATTCTAATTACTAACTGCATTCGCGTTAAATGCAACAAATGTCTGTGTTCTTGCATACAATGTTACACACAGACAATGTATGTAACGTCATAAACATCAATTGCTCTGATTATTATATAAATAAAAATTAATCGCATAGTTTATAATCTATCATACTTCTACATATTGTTCAATTATGTCTCTTTATGCTTATACAAAATTCTGACTGTCCGCTACTCTATTCTTCAATTTTTATTATCTACTTGTCGGTTAGGCATTAGCCACCTTTCTTCATACGTATTCTTAGAATATGCACCATATGAACTTATGTTCAAATCTGAAAAGAGTGTGACACTCGGTAAGTAAAGTGTATAAGAATGACACCTAAGAAATACAAATACATGTTCTATGAGTATCAACAGGCAATCCTGAAACAAAAATATCTTTAATTAGTGTAAATCAAATGAAGAAAAGTATAAATAATTAATAAGTTATAGATGTATAAATGTAGTTACCATAGAAAGGTATGATGTACCGTATAAATGAGGGGCACTCGGTCAAAACTGTACATGTTCATTTTTCGTAATTTACGATTTAAATCGATCACTAGATTAGTTTTGTCTGTAGAGTTGCGAATTTTTTTATTTAATATACTTAAGTACGCTCAGTATTATATTTGTTACATTTTATTTCGCTTAACATCATGTCTTATCCTAGAAACAGCCATATTCATTTTGGACTTGTATTTTCACCCGAATGAATAGACTTGTTTAGTGTTGCATGAACTTTACGTAGGACTGTAACAACCAATTTTGAGTTGTATTGAAATATACCGTAATTTATGTTCTTCGTTCATTTAGTTGTAAATATAAGAAAAAAATTTTAATTATTAATGAAAAATAGGTATGTGGTAGGCAACTTAATTTGCATTTTGGTATAACTTAAGTGTATATACTTCTTAAGAGTTTACACTCCCACTTCTTTAACTTATTTTTTTTCTGCTCATATTTTCGCGCAACGCGTCATCACCAGATATTCTAAGCGTCCATTTTTTTTTCATTTCTTGGGGTACGCTGTTTGATGCAGGACGTCATTTTTTGGGTTTCCACCTAAATTTTGTAAAAAGTGCCATTGATTTAATAGTAAGATATATTTAACTCGTAATACTAAAAATTAAAATATTTGCTCTTTGCAGGCACTTTGATTTACACTTTTATTTTATTTCTTTGCACATTTAATTCTATTTTAATTACCTTTTAATTTTACTTTTACGTACGCTTTCATTTTATGACTGCAATTTTGCATTCAATGCAGATCTAAATTTTGATCACAATTTCTTATTTGAACCCCCGAGAATGCAATAAAAATTGGATTGTTCAAATTTCTTGAAGAAAAATTTATAAGAAGTGAAATTCCATTTTGGTGGTTTACAACGTAAAGCATTGTTATTTCGAGATATTGCGCAATATTGGTGCAAAGATGACATCACCCTTGGTTTACATTTCCGTAATCGTTTAGATACCAGAGGTTATTAAAAAGTTTGTGTACAAAAATTTTTCGAACAGGTACTTATGTTTACTGATTTCTTAGTATAAGGCTATTTTTTAGATATATTTTATATAACCCTAAATTTAACTGTTAATAAACATAGTTTTTATATTTTTTATTTTTTACATTTTGGAAAATTTTTATTGTAAACCTCGGTTTAGTTTTTCCGAGCATAATTAAAAAATAACTTGGCGTCCGAGATCATTTTATTAGTGTTACAGTTTTTACAGTTTTTTTTTCTATTGATGTTAAGTGGAAATACACAGCATAAATTGTGGTAATTAAGCAAAACAAAAGTATGAACTGGCCCATTTTAAACTACCGACTGTGACAAAGGCATTATTTTTGGTGAAGGGGTTGTATCTCGAGTTAGTTAACGATTTATTATGAGAACATTTTTATACCCATATATACTATTATGACACTTAGTTATAGGACATGTTCACTTTTGTACGAATTAAAAGAAAATATTGAACAAAAATTAACCTATAATTTTATTAAACAAAAAACAGTAAGTATAATCTAAAAGAAATTTATTTTGTAACTGTGTGCTTAATAGCAAAAAAATCGGGTGAATGCAGGTTTAGGTAAGTAATAAAATTTAAATGCGAAGTCCACAATCCTCTTCACAATAGTTACAAATCCATCCTTCATCTAAAAATATCTTTGTAGAATTTCTAGTTTTCCACAAATTGGGCTTTGAGTAGTTTTTCAAGAGTCACGTTCTTTTTTTTTTTAATTCACGTCTAAGTGGTAATTCCGCAAGTGTAATTCTTGGACTTTTCCCCTTTTCACCAAACTTTCGCACGTCTGTTCCAATTAGGGTTGCCAGATCTGAGTTGAATAATCCCTAAGTATTTCTCGTGTCACGAAAACAAAAGAAGATTAAATTAATTAACCATTTTTATTATTGTTTTAGGAACATGGTACAGAAAAATGCAGATTATAGAAATTATTGTATTTATTCATTTTCCAAAAACCAACAGTGTACGTAAACTATAAATACAAAATACATATATATCCCAATAAACAAACATAACCGTCATATCTCTTTTATCTTAGTTGAAGTTGAAGGGGTTAGTTTACTTTAGAAAAACAATCAAATTTAAAAATTATAAAACTATAAACTAAACCATTTTTACTTTGATAAAACTTAACTTAGGTAATACAATACCTTTGGCAATAATCATTATTAGTAAAGTAAGCCAACCATATCATTTTTTTAAATACTTATCACTAGACTTTGGCATCTTCACAAGTCTCTCTCCTTCTTTGCTTTGTAATAACGACATTATTTATGAACAGGTCTCATCGTAATTAATTCTAGTTTGCAGTTCGGACTTTATCAAGTTCATAGACATTCAATATTTTATAATTTCAAAATCATTGGGTAAAAATTTTATATCGTTTTGAAAATGTGAAATAATTCAATTTTAACTAAGTGGTTTTAATTTATAAAGGTAACGTTCATTAATTAGACTTTTATTGTTGTCAGATTTCTGTTTGCGTAAATGAACTTTAATAATTACTCAATAAATTCCTTCTTCCTTCTGTCGGGACGCTCCAGCTAGCTCAATAATGTAATATATGGTCATTGTTATCATTCATCAAGATTATCCTCAATCTGATGTTATTAATTACCTGTATTTTGTAATTAATTGAACTTACTTTCTTCAGTATTTACATATTCAGTGTTTGTATAAGCTTTTTAAAATTTGTAAGTAAATAATAAAAATGAATCAAAAGTGATAACATTTAATTAAGCCATATTCTAAATGCAGACTGTTTTGTTTACAGTTCATATATAAAAATCAAACCTATAATGTAAAATAAGGTTTCTAAAACTAACATGTAACAATAAAATCTTTATCAGAATTAAACGATTTTTTCCGTTTGATTTTGATGTTCAAATTCAAACTCAAGGAATATCAAACACATAAATGTTTTATTCATTAACACAATCAAAAGGTTCTTACTTGCTACTATCGTTGAAAGCTGATGACGTAACTCTGCGTTTCTTTGACCGATAAAGAGGTCTCGTTTATATTGATGACGTTCTGTCGCCAAGATGGAACCGTTCTCCTTTGTTTTCTCTATCTTTTCTTATACTTTTGTTATAGATGAATACGATTCTAATGTTCTTCCCCCAATGTAATGATTTTCGTAAATAATTGCTCGATATATCTACACTATCCAATTTTTAACGTAACTGTTGAGTTTTAACTACGAAACGCAAGCTAACTACGAACGGATATGCTTTTAATTATCAATGTTTTTTGGTTATTATACTTTATCTATCGATCTATTATGCTGGACCGATTGTCTTATTTTACATTTATCACTCGCTATCGAAACATCAACTTGGAGCACTTTCAATACGCATTTGAAACGCGATTGTGAATTATTGCGTAATCTCTTTATTATCACCAACTTGATAACATTTACACTTTAACTCGTTTTAGCTTTTCCTCCTATTAGTAAGGAAAATATCACTTATATTCTCTTAACACTGAATTTTCGTTATAATTTCACAATTTTAGTTGCAGCATAACTTAAGCTGCAGTCATTTAACAGCGCAAAATTCGAGTTTCTAATGCCTCCATTACATCTGTTTCGCTCTTTGGTCCATAAATTATTTAGCTGGCTGAACATTCTCTCGTAAAAAATGTTGCTGGTTGGTATGAATAGAACAAAACCTACTATTTTTCTTAAATTCACACAATCATCAGAGGTATTTTTTCTAAAAAAATGAGCCCAGATTTTATCGGTCGGCAAGTCTTTTGGGAGGACTTCAAAAACGGATTTCAGACATGAGAATTCCGTATAAAGACTATCAGTGTCAACCGCATCTTCAATTTTTAACACCCTTGGAAAATCAGACAGTAACTGCCATGTTAATTTTAATTCATCTGATTTAAGTGACAATACTTCAAATTTTTTCTAAATACCACCAGGTCCAACATCATATCTATCTTCTAAATATTTGCTTGCTCTTTGCATAAAAGTTTGAGCTTGTAATGTAAATTTTTGCCTTTGGACCTCGTTAACGTATCGAAAAGTACTCTTCACTTTGCTGCCAAAAAATTATCATATAATCTGCTTTTTAATTGTTCAAAAAGACTCTTTATTAGATGATGGATATCAATAATAGTGCAATCATTACTTTCTAATAACAATATCATTTTTGTAAATTCAGGCAAAATGTTTTGCAAGTAGAAAAGATTACATTCGTTAATGCCTCCTTTTTTAGAGGCTTCGTCATAATTAGTAATGTCGTTTTCATGAGAACCTTCAGATATAGACGACCAAAGTGTACGGTGGCTATTGTATGGACCATTTTTGAAAAAATAATATTTTACAGCTGGCCAATTATGTAATAATCGATCTATGACTGGCAAAAGTGACAACCACTTTGTTGGAACATGCCTTAGTAGCACTTTGAATCCTATGTGAGAAAACTGAACCAATTGTTTTAATTTTTTAGTTTTCAATGCCGATGAACCAAATTCATTGAAAATTTTTATGACGATATTTTCCATGTGAACATCAAGACCTTTCACTGCATACTTCACACAGTTGTTTATTAGATGACAGTAACAGTTGGCTTTGAAAATATGTTCGTTTTCCGCTTTTAATTTCTGAGGCGGAATTATGAATACTGTAGTTTACAGAAGCGTTATCTGCACTGTATGTACTGATTTGGCTAACGCTAAGACCGGTATCAACAGTTAGTTTTTTAAGGCATCTGAATATATCAAGCGATGTTTCGTCAGCGTCATCGTAAAAATGTAACGATTTTTGGCATATAGCTTTCTTGCAATCAAAAAACTGAACGGCATACGGGAATATTTTGCTATTGGCAATGTTTGATGCATCTGAGCCTATTGAAAAATAATAAGATGCTTTAACCTCAGTTATTAATTTTTCTTGTGAATATGGCCCTAAAACACTGCGTGTGATTGTTGTACGTCCACGGTATAAATTTCCTGATATTTTTTGCTAAGCAATCTAAACTATTGTAGCTCATACCGTGTTTAACATTGTGAAAAACAAATGATATTTCTGCATTTCTCACTGCAGTTTCCTTGGTGTCATTTTTACTAAAAAAGTTGCCGATGGATATTGAAGTTTGTCTGGATGCCTCCAACTTTTTATGTTTATGACTATTTGCATGGAACCTGCAACGATTATTGCAAAGAATAAGTAAAGTAATCAATAAAATATGTAAGTTGTTGGTTGAATAACTTTTAAGTATTTACAATTTGTAAGCACCTTTAAACAGGTAGAATAACATTAATATTTACTTGCTGTCAATACACGCCGGCCTTCGCACTGAATTGCGATATTAGAGTTGCATGACTTGCAAACTGTAGTGAATTCATTCTTCTTAGAGATCCAATGTGTAAAATCAGGATCATCTATCCACTTTATTAAACCCCGTGAATCGTTTCTTGTTTGTGGATGGCTGGCCCATATTAATGGTTTATATTTTACGAATTCAACGCTTTGCTAGAAAACAAAATAAACCAAATGCGAACTATCCGGCAATCAAGACTCAACGGCTTAGTGTCTGACTCGGCCGCTCAATCCTCCCTCATCGAACACCTGACGACGCAGTCCGTTGCACTATCACTAACCCATCATACCCATTTTAAGAAATTTGATTTACCGAGGCAGAAAAAGTTAAGGAGCTCTAAGCGTAGACAAAGGGCTGCTGTTGGTGCACTCAAAAAAACTATGGTCAAATTTTTCATCATAGAAAACCTTTACGTACCAAATTTCATGCAAATCCTGTTATTATTAAGATAAAAAAGAGTTAAAAAAATAATAACTTTGACACCCTGTATTTCGGAAACTATCAAGTTTTGGGCTAAGGTAAATTGGGCTAGATCCTCATATTTTAGTCTCAGGAATTTGTCCTAGTATTTTGTACTAGACATCTTGTGTGTGTATATACAGCCTGTTTCAGAGTAAGCGTCTTATTTTTTTAGCCACCTTATGGGTACTACTTTCAAAATATTTGGCAGTAATATCTTTCAGGGCATTCTCTACACGATGGTGATATCAGATTTTCAATTGGACGAATTATGTCAAAATGGCGACTTTCAACTTCTTTTTTTTTTAATGGAATACAATATATTTTTTGTTATTATTGAGATTCTAAAAATATTCTTTTTACGATAGTATTTCGTTTTTTTTTAAACTTCATTTCTTTCCCTATCAAAAAGCAAACTAATATATCTAGTAGGGCATAAATGTTTTACACCTGGTGTTATTTTTGTACAAATATCAAGTAGCGGTAGACACAGAAGAAACAATTAAATTTTAATCTAGTAGTCAAACGTCAATCAATGCAATTTAGTTGTCAGTGCTTGTTAATAACAATTGTATTATTGAAGATTATAATTGTTAATTTAAAATTAATAGATACGTTTTTACAATGCCGTTAAGTTATACGAGAGACGAGTTAATTGATATGCTTCAAATACTTAGAAAAGCAGATGAAGAGCCTTATGAAGCGGCCAAATTGTATAGAAATAAATATCCAAACACAAGGCACCCTGAACATCGAACATTTACTCTTTTTATTGGAGAGAACGCGTGAAACGGGAACTGTGGATTATAAGAAACCGGTACATGAAAACCCACCTGCTTGCAATAGCGACAACGAAAACCAGGTAATGCTACACATTATTGAGAACACCCATGGCAGTACTAGGGAGATTGCAAATTTGGTTGGAATATTCCATAGTTCGGTCAGGAGGATAATAAAAAAAAATAAATTTCACCTATTCAAAATGATTCTTCACCAAGAATTAACCGAAAATGACTTTTTGTTAAGAACTAATTTTGCATAATGGCATTTGCAACAGATAGGACAAAATAGAAACTTTTTTAACAACGTTTTATTTTTGGACGAAGCAAGTTTTCGAAATGATGTTGTTGTGAGGCATGACATGTAGTATTACGATGATGTAAATCGACAGTGGACCCGTGAGCGACGTTGCCTACATCGATGGAGTTTAAACGTGTGATGTGGAATATAGGACTGCACACTGTTGGGCCAATATTTATTAATATACTAACTGTATAGAATTACCTCAATTTATTAGAAAATGAAATTCAAAATCATCTAAATAAACAAGATATCAGAAATAATTTGTGGTGGCAACAAGATGGCGCTCCAGAACATTATGCCCTTCCAGTTAGGGAGTTTTTAAATAATGGATACGAGAACCGTTGGATTGGTCGTGGAGGACCGGTTAGTTGGCCACCTAGGTCACCTGATATGTCACCAATGGACTTTTTTCTCTGGGGGTATGTAAAATCCCAGGTGTACATCGTTGAACCAACAACTATTGAAAATATGCAAGAGAGAATTCGTACTTGCATAAACGAAATTTCTCCGGAAATTATCCTTCGATCTATTGCTCCACTGGACGACGTTTTAATTTATATATTGAAAAAGAAGGAAAACATTTCTAGCTTGTGAAGTTAGCCCCCCATTAATTAAAAAATTAATTTTTCTAGGAGTTCTACGTAGATTTTCGATAGTTCTAGAGTTCTTGATAGTTTTAAGAAATAGTTCTGGCCATTAAAGGCATAAAAATGCACTTCAAAGATATGGGAGGCTAACTTCACCCAGCCCCTCATTTTTGTAACAAATTATTTTTTATTAGAGTTCTGGATAGATTTTACAAAGTTCCAGAGTTCGTGGTGCATTTCAGAAATAGTACCATTCAAGAAAATAAAAAAAATTGAAGTCAAATATTCAAAAGTAACACCACAAAAATAGTCATAACTTTAAAAGTATCAATGTAATGCAATTTGTTCTTTAAGATTTTCGATAGAACTTTGCGAGGGCTATCCAGAACTCTTAACCGAACTGTTAGAACACAAACAAGTTTTTTCGTTCTTTATATTACAAATTTGACATCTATGAATCGTCTGTAACTTCTTCGGAATCAATTCTATAGATTTTTGTCATTAAGATTTCTGATAAAACTGTGCGGGGGCTATCCAGAACACTTAACAAAACTGTTACAACGCTTAAAATGTTTTTTGCGTACTTTAAATTATGAATTTGATATCTATAATTGCTCGTAACATCTTGGATATCAATTCTATAGAGTTCTTAAAAAAGTTTTTTTGTTATTTATATTACAGATTTGACATCTATAATTGTCTGTAATTTCTTCGGAATCAATTCTATAGATTTTTGTCATTAAGATTTCTGATAGAACTCTGCAGGGGCTATCCAGAACTCTTAACAGAACTGTTACAACACTTAAAATGTTTTTTTGTGTACTTTAAATTACGAATTTCATATCTATAATCGCTCATCATTCTTTGGTACCCTCTCGCATCACCTTTGCTAGGCATACTCGGTTAGCTCGTTTGAATTATAAATATGCAGTACAAAAAATTCAACAAACGGACGCAATCAACATTCTTCTAGCGGCTTCTAAGCTTTGGAATGAACCGTATATTTCGCGTTTTTGTCAGTTATGGTATGAAAAAATTTAAGGTAGTTTACAAACATCTCTTGGCAGTCCAAAACCCATATACATCCTTCTTAGTGTTCATGAGTGCTTTAGCGCGTTAGGCTAAACTTCTTGTTTGTGACAACAATTGTTAAATAAAAATAATAACATTAACGCTCTACGCAAGACGTGTATTTGTAACAAATCTCTCTCACTGGTTGTAGATTTTTAACCGAGCTGGTAGAGTAGTAGTCACACGACCTGCTTAGCATTCGGGAGGTAATAGGTTCGATTCTTGTTACCGTCCACCTTGTATGAGGTTTTTTCAGTTGGTTTTCCTCATACACATGAAACATCTAAAGGGGATACAACTGTTTTACCGAAACTTTCTAATGTATTGTTCCAACCTTGTCACATATAAGAGAAGATCGCCTGTTGAACTACTTTATCTAGAAAAAGATTGGTGGTGGTTGCCGATTGCCGGCAGTTAGAGGGGTCCATCTGGTCGCGTTTTTTGTGAACAGGTTGAAAGTTTGCTAACTTCCATGATAAAAAAATTCTACAGAAAACATGGAGCTCGAATAGAGCGTAGGTAAGGCTGGTACTAATTCGAGGTAACATTTATTGGAATAAAGCCTACTGACGATCGACTCTAGGAGCGTGTATTGAAAATGAATTGATTTGATACCGTATGATGATGAGTAGACTAGTGGCACATATTTTCCAAAATCATTAAGACACGGGTTTGATGCAAGTAAATCCACAAAAACATAGACTTTATCTACAGATTCTGCAACTACAGATCCGTCAAATATGTTATTGGGAGAGATGAAAATGTTTACCGATGGCTTTAGCTAAGGACCAAAATTTACGGTTACCAAAAGCACATGTAGCTAGATCATTGCATTTAGTGATAATTAGTAATAACACTTCTGAAGGTATTTTGAGCACCAACGTGGTCTGCATGACTCGCGACCGTTTTATTGTATATCCATTTGATATAAGATTTATTTTTCAAAGATACTGCATCATCACAAGCCCTATTGAACCAGAGTTTGGAACGAGAATGATCTATACGATTTAGTTTTTTGGGAATGAGGATGACTTGAGAGACTAAAAAAGCAATGTCTGAAGACGAGGACGATTTTAAGAATATCGACGCCATGAGAAAGTTGCAAAGAAATCTCGTAGATCACGACATATAGCTGATTTAAAATGCCAAAAGATATTTTAAATCAGCGAACAACATAGGACTTTGGGACCGTAGCAGTTATTTCTGTTGGACAATGGTCACATAAACCTAGTGGAGAAAGGACTGATGTTTTTTTAACAAGTGCATTTAATGTAAGAAAGAGGCCTAGACTTAGGGTTATCAGGGATTCTAGTGAGTTCCGAAATATTGTGTGAGAAATGAAATGATAAACGTTTCTGCACTACAACCAGCCGAATTAGTGGCAGAGGGAAATTTTCGATAATTAGAGTTATCAACATCGAAATTGAAGACGTAAACTGAGGCGGAAGATAGCTAAATTTCCAACCGAGGTTGTCAAAGAAGTTTTGAAGGTTACTCTCACTGGGAGAGTAAAATTCACAAATTTAGAATCAGAACCAAATGACGATTTTTTATTCTCCAAAGAAGAAAACCTCTTGCAAGCTGTGTTTTATTTGAGATAAGCAAACACTCCTGTAAATTAAGAGTGAAAATTGTACTGAGAATATTGCAAGTCGGGTGAATCGAAGAGGAAACTTGTGTTTCTGATAGAAGCCGAATATCAGGTTGTAATTGTTTGTGGTGTTGGTGAACAGCACTAAGATTAGGCCTAATACCATGGATGTTACAACAATGGATCGGAAAGTGAGTACTTTTAATCACCGAGATTTATGTACATAAGCCGAAAAGTAACTTTGATACACCACCTTGCACAATGTCATGTGCGTGTGGTTCTTGTGGAAAAAAGGGTAATATACGGTGTTCCAACGAAAATTTGTATCAACGTACCACAAAGGTTTAGCAGCAATCCAAAAATAAGTCGATTTTTATATCAATCGTTTTTGCACTTTTAACCCTGGGCGGTCCCTCCAAATTTCTAATAGGACGAAGGGTTACATAACCCCAAAGTTGTATTGGCTTTTCAGTACTTCCAGAAATATATATTTTTTTAATTTGATCCATTTGTTGCTGAGAAGTTGTGTTTTAAAGTTCCAAAGTTAAAAAATCAAGTGACAATGCAATGAGCCAAAAGAACATTAGAACATGTCAAAATAACATTATTCGCTACAGTATAAGATGATGTTTATCTACTAAAATATTCAATTGTTTACTCCAAAGAAGAAAGAATTGAAATGTTCGCAATTTACTTCGGTAATAATGATTGTGCCAAACCCACCGCAACAGATTTCAATCTAAATCATCCACACAAAAATGTACACTTAATTGACAAGTTTCAATATACGCGTTCTACTCTAGAAACTAAAGCTATCTTTCTGTTAATATTGGACTATCAATCCGACAGGCAGATTACCCTAAGGCAAGAGGAGAATGGGGTCGGAACACTTAACATTTAATTGACAAGTTTCAGTCTACATAAATTACAGCCAGTTAATTTTGGACTCTCAATCTGATAGGCAGATTGCGCTAAGGCAAGAGGAGAATGGGTTAGGAATGGATTAAGGCTAAGGCAGGGATGAGCTGCCGCCGTTACCGAGATCAGAAAATCGGAGAACCAATATCAAAGAGCCCATGGTAAGGGTGATGTCATGGGGTACACACGCCTCCCACGTTAAATTCCTCATTTTACTAAAGAAAACTTGGTGGTTTAAATACACAAATAGATACTTATTTGATCTTCAATAATGAACCCCTAACACCAATAAACCAAAAAATTCTTAAAAAAAAACAATAATTAATAAAGGGTTTGAGCATAATGTAGAATGTTTGGGAAATAAACATATTTTATAGCAATCTAAAAATGATAGCACAACACAAAAGCCTAAAATTAAATTATTGATGGCACATAAGCAATATTGTGAAAGTTTTGAGATTTATTCGGAATTTTATTATTTGCTCGCCTGTTATTAGCTAAATTATTAAACTCTGGTCTCTAATATTGCTAATTGTTTTAAAAGTACAATGTGATATGCAAAATAATAATAGTGGTGTTCGCGAACGTGGCTGTCCTTTGCCACAAAGAAGTAACGTCTGTTTGCTCAGATGACCAGGGGTCTGGCCACTTAATGGTAGAACACTGAACACAAATTGAGGCCAAGAAAATTTAGTTTGGGTTCACGAGTCTTGTCTATATCCCCGAAAATTCGATAGAAATAGACGCGAAAAACTTCTTGGATATCAATTCTATAGATTTTAGTCATCAAGATTTCTGATATAACTCTGCGGGGGCTATCCAGAAGTCTTAACAGAACTGTTAGAACACTTAAAAAGGTTTTTTCGTTCTTTATATTACAGATTCGACATCTATAATTGTCTGTAACTTCTTCGGAATCAATTCTATAGATTTTTGTCCTTCAGATTTCTGATAGAACTCTGTGGGGGCCATCCAGAACTCTTAACAGAACTGTTACAACACTTAAAATGTTTTTTTGCGTACTTTAAATTACAAATTTGATACATTTTTCGGTGCGGACAGGTGAAGCGTGCCCTCAACGAAGTCCAAGATAGAAATAACACCTGGTTTGGAAAATCTAATTCAGTTTTACCTATAAGATACGGTATTTGTGCTTTATTGTCTTTTAGGTGTCGCTCCTGGGCGGCCGACGACAATGGACGTCGCTTCTGGGCGAACCAAACGGCCTCCGGCACCACCCAAAGATAACCTCTTGGTCCAGAGTGTTCTTTGGGGCCACTCCTAGACTGCTCGGTCTCCAAACAGGTGACTCCGGGTTTCTTCAGAGATGGACAATATCCGATTTATCTCCGTAGCGGTTACAGATGTCACTAAAACAATATTAATACGGATGGAGGAGGATACGGTCTTCAGGGTCACAATTCCCTTCAACAAATACAATAATCCCAAACATAAAGATGGATGAGGGATGATTACTATTGTTGGGTAACTACACGCTTTTCGTTTGCAACGGTCAAAAGCAAAATGCCGGATCAATGTGCTCACACAAATTGACTAATGCGTTTAAAACAATCAAAATCACTTAAGCTTACTTTCAGATTTACTTCAGACCAAGTAGTTATCAAACTAAATGTGATTCTTACTTGTTAGTTACTCTTTTACCTCATAATCTCAATTCACGAATTCACCCTTCGCTGCGTATGTAGTGAGAACGAAAAGAAAAAGGGAAGGAATTTTGTGAAAGCACTAACCTATATAGAGTACGACGTTTAATAGTGGGGAACGGCTGGAAATTCCATAATTCTAACGATGAGGTGACAGCGTAACAATTTGTTTTAATTGATACTAAATCAACCATTGAATTAATATTTTTTTTATCCTGCTAAAATGATTATGAAGTAACAGAACGATTGATATAAAATTCGGGCAGTTTCCATTAGCAAATAATGCTTATTCTATCTAACGGTTTAATTAGTAATTAATAACACTTATATCAATTACAAATCACGCAATTCCAGAAGCTAGTTACTGTTTGACACATCTGTCGGTGTTCGCGTTATTTAAATACATAAAATTTTTTACAGTAGTAAAAGATTAGATACGTTCTTTTGTAGTTGGAATTCATAGAAAGTATTTAAGATTTAACTTTATTTATTTATATCGAAACTGTTATTTAAAAATGCAATTTTTACTAACTAAATTAATTAATTTATAAGAACGGTGTTAATTATTACTTGTTTATTTTAATTTAACACTCTCTTAATTAGTTGATCGGATTTTGAAGTCTATTTGAGTGCTTTCGTTTCTTATCATTCTCTAATATTATATAAAAGGTTTTGAATGTGAATTTTCCATGTAACATGTGCGTTTATATATATATATATATATACACAATATATATATATATATATATATATATATATATATATATATACATGTGTATGTGGTGTGTCATGAGGTTTCCTTAAAATCCAAAAATTATAAGTAATGGTATATACGGGTCTATTGGTATGTTTGGGGTCGGACCTCAAAAAATGTTTCTAATAGTGTGGAATATTCAGGGTCACGTCTTCAAACGTGCCGCTATACCTATACGTATATAATAAAAATTATTAATTCCTTTATTTAACGTAATTGCAACAGGAAGCAATATTTTATTAATAGATATTTGAAAAAAATTTATTTCTAACAGTATCAGTTTTTAAAAAAGACGAATATAATATATTTTAAAAATTAATATATCTATGCTTGTATTACGGTGTCTTTGCGGTCCAAACATTTTATGTATAGGCATCTACAGGACCATAGCAATTATTTAAGTTAGCAGGTATGTTTAGGATCGAGTCTCGGAACAGACAAACATAAAATAAAATATAACGTATATAAGGTTGGCTTTCATCGTAAATCTCATAGTTGCATAATTTATTTAAATGTTTATAAATATCCAAGACGTTAAAAAATAAGGTATATGGATATTTACAAACAGAAAGTCATCTAAGATACAAAACTAAATAAGTACAGGCATATGTGGAGTCATCGGCGCCACGCCTTCAAATATGCTCCTACAACAGTGTATGTAATTAAACAGTATTAATGGATTTTATGAAATATTAATTAAATGAATTACACAAGAAAGCAATGTTATATTAATGGGTTCTTGAAAAATTGTGATTCCTAAAGATATCTGTTTTTAATAGACGATACAGAAAATTTTCAAAAAGATATGTGTATGTAGGTTTTAAGGTGTGTTCAGGGTCCAAAACTTTTAACCATAGCTATCTACAGGGTCACATTATACTTGCGCGAATATTTTGGTTAAAAGGCTTGTTCTGGATCTATACTGAGAAGATACGCTTCGTATATGACGTTGAGTTTACTGTGGATCTCACATTTCCATAAATGCTTATAAAAGAGTGGTACATTTAGGTCCTCGTCATTAAATGTGTTACTATAATTGCGTGTGTGTAAATAAAACGTTTTAATGGAACAATGTTTATATTGTATTATCAAATTTTTTGAAACATTTATATTCATAAGATTCTGTTTTTATTAAAGGCATTAAAAAGTCAAAGATTGACATATGTAAATGTAAGCATTAAGGTGTTTTCGGGGTCCAACAATTTTAATCATAGGTATCTACAAGATCATACTATACATGCGCACATATTTTTGTATAACGTCGAGTTTCATTATGTCTCGTATCTACATCATTTCCATAAAGTTATTATGAATAATTATGACTTAGGTCACGGTCTATGTTTTGATTGCTGAAGGTACTATCACTGGAATTTTAGTATTAATAAGTAATACATATAAAACATACATTTCTAAACCTCATTCGTAAGATTATTTTGAATATCAATGGTTTCTATCATGAACACGAGTTTGGAGTCATAAGCGAATATCAAAATTTCCATATTTTACGACCTTATTAAAGCAAAATGCGTATACGATATATAACAGTGATCCTAATATTGATGTTTACATACTCTTGATGACACCGATAAACGAGTATCTATCAGGTTGTTAGAAGCTGAACCTGTTACAGTAGGATTGAAAATGAAAACTAAAGCTGCCTTACTCAATCCCTTATACTGCAAAATTAGAGCACCGTTTCCTGATTTATCTTATCAAACGCGTCTCACAGCAGTAAAGCATATGTAATTTGTTTTTAACTACAGCAGTTAGTAGCAATTACTTGTAACAATAGGCAACTAAAAGCTTTACAAAATATGGACTGTATACCGTAAAGTTTTATCATTATTCAAAAACGCGTTAACGTGTTCCAAGATTTTCTTTTATATTCTGGTTAATATCGGTAATATACTTATTAAGCTAGGATCGTAACTCCCACGTTCTCTGGTTTTCAGTAACGGTGACCAATACAGTTCTTTCTACACCTAGATACATATTGTATTTTAAACAAAAAATATCTGGTGTGGAACAACAATAGATATTTCACATACAAAGCGATATAATACGTAATATATTTTTTAAGATAACTTTGAAACCTCTTTTGCAATATATTCATAATAAAAATGGCCGTATCGTCAAAACCACCACAATGATGCGTGGCAGGTAGATGTCAACAAACTGTTAAAAATATCCAAAGCCGCCTCTGTATCAAAACATCGTCTACACATTTTAAACTTTATCTAATTCATTAAATTAATTTTAATACTTATTTGGTTTCGTATCAAAAAATTGTATGGGCATAAACTGCGCCTATTAATCCCCGCTTTGCGCTACTGGATTCCTCACAAAATTCAATCCGCGTGAGGAGCAATGGAAACAAGCTTGAATACAAACTTTAGTTAAGTACGTGATGTTTGTTAAACCTATATACGTACGTGTTATGTATGTAATAATAGTCGGATGACACAAACACAGCATTACAATATTTGTTTTATCAACGCTAATTGTTTTAGAAGCAATATGAGATTTTCGCTCTCAGCCACATTACCAGTTACCGTATTAAATTTTAATTTTTGTAAAAAACTTTGTAAGTAAAATAGAACTTTGCGCGCTTCTTAAACAATAGTAGAAGAATTACTGCGATTTTGGGATAAATATTCATGTGGGGCATTTATATCTGTTCCAAATCAGATAAGTATAGAATGAATGTCTATGTATGTGCGAGATTAGTGTATATGTATATATCAACCATTAGCATCTTCTTTGGTAAAAACTTCATGGAGATTAATACACAATACCCACTGAAATTTGATCATGGGCAATCGATACACGTCGCTTTCATTGGCGGAAAAATGCTTTAGATTAACGCTTGTGGAAACGCTACTGTTTAATATTTGGTTACGCCTCGTAGAGTTGACCACAGTATAATGTTAAATATCGAAAAAGTTAGAACAAAATGTTCGTAATATAAGTGATATTGGGATAAACCATTTCATATTTTCTTATGCGCGAAGCACCATAAGCAGCGTTTTAGTAAAGAAATTCAATGTTGAGTAGTCAACAGATTTACACGTTTTCAGTGTTTTTGAAACCACCTACACTATTTTTAATTTGGTGTGTGTGTGAGTGTTTGTGTGTGTGTTTGTGTGTGTGTTTGTGTGTGTGTGTGTGTGTGTGCGTGCGTGCGTGCGTGCGTGCGTGCGTGCGTGCGTGCGTGCGTGCGTGCGTGCGTGCGTGCGTGTACCAGTAACCACCACAAAAATATCTATCCGATTGCAATTGATCTACGTATTTAGGGTTATTACTAAAACATCGCGATTCTCTCAAGTTTTGGTTCAAATCGATGTACAAATATAGATACTTAATAGATTGCGTTAAACACATTTTTAGAGTATTTAGAATACTAATAAAATATGAAGAACTTTTCTAAGGGAATAAATAAATAGGCCTTAAAAAAGCAAAAGACCCTAAAGTGATATATGTGGATATCTGAAAAACCATAACGTTTATAACAAAATGTGAATACATGTTTTTTAAAGATATTTCAACTTTGGATAATACGGAAATGTAACACATCACGATTATTATACAAATAAAATACCTACCTTTTGTTTTATATAAGACTAAACGTTTCGATAACCGTTACTGTTATCGCCCTCAGTAAATGGTAATAGCTTTAAGAATTAAAAGACGTGTCAAAATAAATTTATGAAACATGAAAACGAAAATATAAACCTGCTATTAACATAACTGTTTGATAAACGTATAAAGCCAGCTATGAAGTCTAATTGTTTTTTAGTAAAGAATAACTTTAATAAACTAAACATTATTAACCTGCATTGAAAAGGACAAATTAGAACACCCTCTAATGGACGAACGTTGTCAATGACAAATGTTTAATCAAGGAACAAATATAGCAAAATTTAATCATGTTACGATGTAAGTGTAACGTTGTGAAAAACTTTAATTTGAAATTGATAAAAGCATTCAAAAATAGAAACTTGCCCTAACAATTAAAGATCTAGTCAGAGCTAAAAGAGAAGCAGGATTTGGTTAATAATTGTAGTTGTTATTGTTTAGTGAAGGCACAATGTATACAATTAAGGTTATATTTCATTTTAAGTATGTATGTGAAATTATTATAGTACTGTGATAACTTAACATATTTAATTAGTAAAGCATTTACCTCAACGTCTAGGAAAAAACAGCAAAATGGTTAGATATACCAAAAGTCAAAATTAAGACGTACCATTGTGCTTTTTTTTAAATTATAAGATGCCAAAACCCATGTAATGGGAGATTTTCTTCTTGCCTTCTGAAGATATTTGGATGTTTATGTATCTGGATAGCTTCACGTTGTAAACAAACAATAATGAGTTTGTCTTAACAAATTTCCATAATCCCAGAAAAAAATGTCATGATTTAAATTATTTAAAGCATGCACAGCTACCTCGAATTTCTCTGGTTAACCCAATCTACAAAATCTCATCTGTTCCTTACGTTTAGTATCAAAGCCACGTGTTGTGGTTCCGTTGTATGCTTTTCTACAAGAACAAGATAACTTATACACTCGGGCGGATGATAATGGGTTTGAAACATTTTTGGGTGGCCAGGGTGACTTTAAATGTTGTTTAATGTAGGGTTAAAAACAGTCCTTAAACCATGACCATTTAGGATTCTTCCAATTCTATCTGTAACATTTGTTATAAAAGGAAGAAAAGCAACATCAAGTACTAGTTCTTCTTTATGGTTATGTTTAGCAGGTGTAATATTATTAATACCTTTAAGTGAATACACATTTTTCATAGACCTTGAGGTAAATGCTTTACGAATTAAATATTTCTTCGATTATCACATTTTTCGTTGTTAGCTTTCGTCCGTTAGGGTATAGTGATTTGTCATCTTCAAGGCAGTTCAATAAATATCTAGCTTTTTTTTACTAAAAAAAAATTAGACTCCATAGTTGACTTTATACTATCAAACTGTTATGTTACTAGCAGGCTTGTATTTGCGTTTTCATATTTCTTGAATTTATTTTGACATCTCAAGTAATTTGTGAAGCTATTAACATTTACTGAAGACGATCACTGTAATTGTTATCGACATGTTTAAATTGGTATATAAGATAAATAAAATACGTATTTGAATTTAAGATAAATTTCCTTATAAACGATTTTAGTAGGGAGCCTTAAAAATTAATTAAGTTTTAAATTGTAAAATTGCATCACTGTATTATTAGAAACAAAGTTGGACATCGAATTTACCGATGATTCGTTAAAAGTATACGAAATAAGCAACAGTCTACGGTCTTTCTATCTTTTAATTTATTTCATTAAATATAACTCGATTGGAGCAATGTTTTAATATAAATTATATTACGAAAGTTTTAACACTAAAGTGTTATTGAAACTTGAAAAGAGTTTAAAGATTGTGCATTTGTTTGTACTTATTACAAAATTATCTGCAAAATGTGCAATATTATGTATAACATTTTGTGCATATATAAATGTTAGAACCTTATGTGCATCACTTTTACAATGTTAAAATTTAGATCATTTACATTGCCGAAAGTGCAATTTGCATGCTTTGCATTGCAGAGTTTCAGTTTCTCAAGACTGAAAACCAGCTTCGTCAACAACTTATTCTATAATTTCACAAGGTACCGATCATATATCATGCGATAAACAAGCAAAATAAAATAATGTGTGCCGGCGTATCAATTCACGAATGCCCTGCTTCCATTTATTTTTAAACGAAGGTTTATTATTTTACGATCAAGTATGTTTGTTAGGATACCATGGTATTAATTTAAGAAGTAAAATTTGTTGTCAATCTTCATTTTTTTTATAAACTCAAAATATACCTAGCTCTTAAATTTTTGGCAAGATTTCAAAAATTAGAACATCAGAAATTTAACATAAAAAATATAAGATCTCGTTCATTGAAAAGTATTGTTTTAGACGTAAAAAATCCAAAATAGGAAGCTTTATAAAATGGTTTCATATACTTATAGGTTATAAGTAACAAAACTACACATTGAAAGTAATTAAATACGATAAGCGGTGGTCATTAATGGTTTGAAACGTATTTTTCTCTTAAATGAAACAGTTAATTGTGCAATATCGAATAAAACTGCATTTATTTTGATGTAAACAATAAACTCTCCCTGAAATATCTTCCATCTTGAGATTTTGTTGTACGTAAGTAACCTCCACTTTACTTGTAACATTGAATCAAATATTGCACAAGGTATTCCAAAAACGCACATATTTTCGAAACGGCAGTTATGGAAAAGAAGTTACCCAAGTTCATAGTTTTTAAGATATTAACAGATAAGATAAAACATATAAGTAAAATATGAACTTTCACCATTGTTACACGCAATACAATACTTATCTTTTTGAGTTTTTTAATGGTGTATGTTAAATTATACAATCTAAACGTTTTGATAACACTTACAGTTAACTTTGTCAGTAGTAATATTATCTATTAAAATTGTTAGAGATGTCGAAACAATTTTGTCGAAGTTGAAAAATTAAAACATAAACATCAGCCTGCTGTTAATATAACAGTTTGAGAAACGTATAAAAGAATTAAATTTTTGGTACAGAATAACTAGGTCATTAAAAATTAAATACTGTTAAACTGTCTTAGAGATGACAAATCAAAACACCCTCTAAACGGTCGAAGGCTAAGGAAGAAAAACGTCAGTCAAATAACACATTTAACCTTTAACTGGTGTTCACGGGTCAGATTGACCCTGTAAATTTTTTATTCAATCACAATACTGCGCATGTGCGAGCTACGGCTGCAGCCGTCTCAGTAGCTTCAAGTTAGCTGAGTGAGGGTTGTGGAGTGTGTCGGTCGCTCGTTTGCTGCTACTGAAAATATCAATAGTATCACAGGGTCAAATTGACCCTTGCTCAACAAATATGTTATAATATTCAATGTACATCACACCCTTACTTTTCAGAATAAAACCAAAGATCATGACTGAAAAAATACGATTCGATGACTCAAAGTATGAAGAAACTCTTTCGTGATGGCTTGCAGAAATAGAGGACATGGACATGGACAGCGACGATGTAGATGAAGTAGATGTGATTGAGAGCGAACATAATTCGGGTAGTGTGGAATCTGAACCTGAGTCTGATGAAGAAGACTTCCAAGAACCAGGTTCAAGTTGTCCGGCCAAATTGCCACCGTTTCGTGCTACTCAACCAGAGGATAATGATTCAGCGTCATCTTCTGACGAAGAAGATGCGATCCCACCATCAGAAATAGAAGGTATCATACGTAGGAAAGTAAATGTTTCTGCTACGACTACTAAAAATCAGCATATTTTTATGGTAAAAACCGGCATAAATGGTCCAGCAAAGAACCTGTAAAAGCTGTCCGGAGGCCCCTTCATAACATAGTTTGACATCTGCCAGGTTTACGACATGCAGCAAGGCAACTCGGTTCGAACCCACAACCTATAGATGTATGGAACTTATTATTCAGCGTAGATATGCAAGCTGAAATAATAAAACACACCAATAATAAATTACACATTTATAAGTCTCAGTTTGAAAATACGTACAGGTGTGAGTTACCCGATTTAGATGTAACAGAATTCAAGCCTTCCTTGGCTTACTGCTTTACACTCAAATTTTTAAATCGTGATTTAAGACGTGAAGTCTTTATTCAGTTCTGATGGTACAGGAAGGGACGTTTTTAGATGTACAATGTCAGAAAAAAGGTTCTTGACAATATTAGCTTGCCTTCGATTCGACGATTCCAACACCACAGACGAGCGAAGGCAAACTGGTGCTGGAGCAGCAATTTCAAACATATTTGGAATATTTGTGCAAAACTGCCAAACAATTTATAGTCTGGGACAGATGGTATGCATTGACGAGATGCTTGTCAGTTTCAGGGGACGCTGCCGGTTTAAGATGTACTTCCTAAATAAGCCGACAAAGTACGGTCTGAAAATTCTATGCTGACCGATGCTAGAAATAACTATTCTTATAATGGGTATTTGTACACTGGGAAAGGAAGTGACGGACATACGCTTTCAGCCGATGAGAGAAAATTGTCAATTCCTTCGCAATCGGTTATTAGGTTGATCAAACCCATCGAAAAGACCAACAGAAACGTCACAGGGGACAACTGGTTTTCTTCATTGGACCTTGTGAATCAGTTGAAACAAAAAGGTGTTCCATACTTGGGTACCATGCGAAAGAATAAGCGAGAGGTGCCTAATGAGTTTTTACCCAGTCGAAATCGAAAAGTTGTATCCTGTTTGTTTGGGTTTACTAAGGATATTACTTTAGCTTCATTTGTGCCCAAGAAAAAAAAAGCTGTCTTGGTAATATCCTCAATGCATCATGATGCAGCAATCAATAATGAGAGTAGGAAGCCCGACATGATCGAAGACTACAACAACACCAAAGGAGGGGTCGACTCACTGGACCAAAAGTGTTCAATATATGGATCAGGAAGGCGAACAAATAGATGGCCAATGGCAATCTTTTATAGAATCGTCGATATTTGCTCGGTCAATTCTTATATAGTGTTCGGTTCCTACCGGGATACTCCCGAGCTATGCAGATTTGACTTTATAAAAGATCTTGCTTACTTGTTAGTACGACCTCATATGATTGCCCGAAACGATAATCCCAAAATGCAAAGACAGTTGAAGAATACCATCATTCGAGTAGCCCAGATTTCCATCGAACACAACTCAACCCAAGAAACAAAACTGAATAAAAGGGTAAGATGTGCTTTGTGTCCATATTCAAAGGAACAGAAAACTTCATTTTTATGTTTAGTGTGTAAAAAACCGGTTTGTGGAGACTGTAGTGCAATAAATGTATGCACTACAATATAATTTTTATCTTTCGTAAACCTTTGCACGTTTTTTTCTGTGCACGAATTTTGTTGTTTTGTCATTAGTTTCTATGAGAGACAGATCATGTGTTTTTACTATTCTTAGAAGAAGAAGTAAATTTTTTTATTTTTGTATTGTAACTTACCAAACAATAAACTGTGTATAAAAAAACCAAAATTTTCATTTTTGCTTGTTTGAGAAACAACAGTATATTTTTTGAAATATTACTTGGATATTATGCGAATTTCGAAAAAATCCCAGCATATTTTTGTATGTGAATTTTTAAAATGACAGGGTTATTTTGACCCTTGCTCACCAGATGTGTCGTTGAAAATATGCTCACCAGTTAAGGGTTAACAAAATTTAAACAAGTTATAATGTAAGTGTAAAATTGTGAAAAACTTCTATTTGAAATTGATCGAAGCATTCACAAATATAAATATGACATATTAAAATAATCCAGTTAAATCTAACAAAGAAATAGCGTAGTCAATGAATGCAGTGTTATATACAATGAAAAGCATAATGCATAACGTTTTTTGTAATTCTTAATTTTAATTGTAATTTCAACTACTTATGTTAAATCATAGTGCTGTGGTGGTTTAACATATATTTGGTAAAGCTTCAAGATCTAGGGAAAATACAACAAAAAGTTAGACGTACCAAAAGTTAAAATTAAGGTCAAAATCAAGACGTATCATTATGCTTTTTTTTATTTATAATATGCCAAAACTTATTTAAACGGAGATTTTCTCCTTGTCTATTAAAATTATTAGGGTGTTTAAATATCTCAATAGCTTCACGTTGTAAACGAACAAAATAATGAGTTTGTCTCGACAATATTTCCATATTGTCAAATTGAATATCATGATTTCCACTATTTAAGGCATGGTCAGCCACCGTAGACTTCTCTGGTTGACCTAATCTACAAAATCTCATATGTTCTTTCCGTCTTGTATCAAAGCTACGTTTTGTGGTGCCAATGTATACTTTTCTACATGAACAAGATAGCTTATACACTACGGAAGATGATAATTGGTTTGAAAAATCTTTAGGAGATCTTAAATGTCCCTTAATTTTTCTTGTAGGTTTAAGAGTAGTCCTAATGCCATGTTTAATTAAGATTTTTTCAATTGTATCTGTAACATTAGCTATAAAAGGAAGAAAAGCAGTACGAACATTAAGAACTGGTTTTTCTTTAAGGTTACGTCTAGAAGCTGTAATAACATTATTTAATATCTGTAAGTGAATATCCGTTATATTGTAAGGATTTTGTTAAATATTTATATTCATCCTTCAAAAATTCAGGGTTACAAATTCGTTTTACTCGATCTACTAAAGATTCAATTACACCAATTTTTTGACGTGGATGGTGGTTGAATAATTTATGAAGGTATCTATCAGTATGTGTCGGCTTTCCGTAAACCTTAAAAGATGGATTATTATTTTTAGATATTAATATGTCAAGAAATGGTAAACTTCCATTAGATTGTATAATTTAACATACACCATTAAAAAACCCAAAAAAGATAAGTATTTTACTACATATAAGTAAAAAATTCTATTCATCGTTCCCACACTAATCGTGTGTAAAAGAGTAATAAATTAAAACCACATTTGTCACTGAGACCAGACTTATAATTTTGTATCTAATTTAAAAGAAATTTCTCCCTTTCCTTCCCCTTACCGAGGAGTATTTGGTACCCTCAGACTCTTGGGCTGATACGTCCATGCCCCGTAATTCCTTTATACCATAAATGGTCATCTTATATTATGCACCAATGTAACCCTTGAAACGACCTTTTTACCTTCTAATTTACGTATACATATGTAGGTATAGAAGAATATGCAATCGAAATTCTCTTCACAAACGTTAAATCGACTTATTGCTTATTAGCACATTTTACAAAATTTCGCCAAGATCGGCCATGATATCTGTGTGTGTAGATGTATGTTAGTATCCACGATAACTTTAGAACGACAACACGAACGCACTTCAAATTTCGTATTTAAGTAACAAACAAAATACAACCTCGTACCACACAAAATTAAAAAACACCGAACGCGTTTCAATAGATCAGCGGTCGACTAAGACGAACTAAAGAATGTTTCTTATATATATATATATATATATATATATATATATATATATATATATATATATTTATTTATGTATATATACCATAAGCGAGTAACGCTTCGTTGCTTATCTGGTGAAAGTTATAAAAGTCTAATGAGATCTGAGTAGCCCAAAGGTCCTTAATCGTCAGTATTCATTAGATTTTGTTTGTTTTTGAAGATCTCTAAACTTTCATAACAATCAAGTTCGTGCTTATTACTAACATGTTTGAGTAAGGTTACCTTATCTACGGGCTACGGCAGACTTGTCACAACGTTTGTATTTTATATGAGCTAAATGTTCTTTAAAGCGAATTTTGACAGGTCGTTTAGTTTGCCCCACATATATTTGTTCACAATTTTTACAATTAATTTTATAAATTCCCGACCTATCCTGCTTATCCACTTTATCTTTTGGATTGCTTAAAAGAGTTTGCAAACTATTATCTGAAGTAGTGACTGTTTGCAAATTAATTTTGGAAAAGATTTTAGATAGACCCTTTGTATAAGTAGGATAGTTTGGTAATTTTATGCGACCCATTTGGACGATACAGAAGTAGAAGATTTTCTTAAATTAACAGATATGTGCATGAAACAAGCCTTTTTCAGAATTAACGATGAATTTTTGCAGCAAGAACATGGTACAACAATGGGCAATAACTTATCTCCGCTTATGGGCAATCTATTCATGGGTAATTTGAGACAGATTTAAAACGCGGTTTGCCCTATTTTTCTACAGTTGGGATTAGATACGTGGATGATGTGTTTGTCATCCTTGATTCTAAAATTTGCACTGTTGAGAACTTTGTAAAAACTTTAAATTCTAAATTTACGACAATCAAATTTACCTTTGAGATAGAGGCAAATGACAATCCCCCGTTCTTTGGTACTGAGGTAACAAAAAATGGTAGTAAACTAGATATAGACATTTATCGTAAAGAAACTAACACTAAAAGATTCATAACCAATGACTCAAATCACTGTAGGCAGCATAAACTAGCGGCTTTTAATTTTTTGGTTCATAGACTGATTAATTTTCCTCTTTCAGTTCAAAATTATAATAAAGAATTGCTCACCATCAAAGAAATTGCTGTGTACAATGGGTTCTCAGATAAAGTGGTTATGAATATAGTTAGGAAACAAACACATAGGATGAGGGTTAAGAATGTAATTACATTAGGTAACGCTAGAGAACACATAGAAACAAAGTATGTGAAATTACCAAACTGTCGTGCTTACACAAAAGGTCTGTCTAAAATCTGTTCCAAAATTAATTTTAAAAGTCACTACTTCAGATAATAGTTTGCAAACTCTTTTAGGCAATCCAAAAGATCAAGTGGATAAGCAGGATAGGTCGGGAATTAATAAATTAACAGTAAAAATTGTGAACAAATGTATGTGGGGCAAACTAAACGATCTATCAAAATTCGCTTTAAAGAACATTTAGCTCATATAAACTACAAACATGGGGACAAGTCTGCCGTACCCCTACATATGTTTGATAAAAATCATGTAGTAGATAAGGTAAGCTTAATCAAAAATGTTAGTAATAATCACGAACTTAATTGTTGTGAAAGTTTAGAGATCTTTGAAAACAAACAAATTCTAATTAGTAATGACGATCAAGGACCTTTAGGTTACTCAGAACTCATTAAACTTACATAACTTTCACTTTCACTTTCACCAGATAAGTAACGAAGCGTTACTCGCTGATGGTATATCTATTAGAAACTTTTTTTAGTTCATCCCATCGATCTCTGATGATGATGATAGCATAGCTATTGAGACGCCTTCGGTGTTTTTTACTTTAGTGTGGTACGTGGGTGTATTTTATTTGTTACAGGTCCTGCCACAGTTTCAGTGTTCGAGAGTTTTCGTTTTTAAGCCTGTATTAATTTCTGCTGAAGTTGATTAGATTTTGGGACAAATACAGCGGCGGAGAAGGGGGTTTATTAATGACAGTTTTTGGTTTTTGTCGAATATTTCCGAAACAGTTTCATATTTAAAAGATATAAAGATACCTAGACATAAATCGTTCAAAATTATCGCACCACTCAGAAATCTGAACTTGAACTTTTTTAAGTGTAAATGATGACTGTTATTTCTTTATAACAACATAAAAAATTTTGAACAGTTTGTATCGTTTAGGATTTATTTTTGGATTAATTTGGGCAAAAAATCGAAAAACTGTCGGGATGGGAGAAAACTTATTTTAATTAACAAGGAAACAAAGGAAAACAGAAATGAAATGATGTGAGATTATCCCTAGTAGGTTATATTGCCACCTCTGGATCTGATAGCAGGCTGAATCTGCCGCAACATACTTCTAATGACGTTTTCCCACTCACGTTGTGCAATATGTTAAACTGTCATGTTACTGCTTTTTTAATGGCGTTGGATAGAGGTTCAATGGGATTTAAATCCGGACTTCGTATTGGCCAGATCATAACTTCAATATGGACTTCATTCAGGTATTCAACACAAACACTTCCCACGTGCGGCCGCGCGGTAGGGCATTGCATACTTCTGGAGAATGTGCCATACGTAGAATTTCCCATTCATCGCCCTTGCATATATAGGGCCAAATTCCGTACGGCCATCGAAAGACACCCCCTCCAAAAACATTTTAGACCCACCACCAAAGGGTTCATGCGGCACAAAATTGAAGGCAGGTTCCCTTTCTCTTTGTCTTCTATACACTCTCTGCCGCCCATCCAAAGATTTCAGGCTTATTCGTGTTTCATGAGAGAATTGAACTTTACTGCAATCATCGATGGTTTCATGTGCGCGTGCAGCTATCTTGTGAGCCCTAGTGAGTTATGCTCCTGGAGTGAGAACAAGTAGTCCTATGACGTTCTAACATTCGACTTATTGTCGAATAGTTAATACTCAGAATACGAGCCACATACTATGTACTTCTACGCGTATCAACCCAAGTTTACGCTGTCACATAATCCAAAGCTGTCAAATGTACGATCCATTATTTTATTGCTGAAAATATGCTTATTGTACACAAATTCTCATTACATCGAAAATATAAGTCTAACCCTCGAAAATAACGACTCAACAAAAAGCGTGTTTTGGCGGTAAAAAATTCCTAGGGTGGAGTTTACGTGTATTTTAGTATCTGAATAACAATTAGTTTTATGAGAATATGTGAAAATATGTTTTTTAAAGATAATTTAATTTCACATAGCTTTTCTTTGCAAAGTATTTTAATACAAATTAAAATACTTGTCTTTCTTGGGTTATTTAATGGTGTATTTGTATATTTAAGCTATACAATCTAAACGTTTCGATAAAATTTGAAACATTTTTTTTCAATTTTTCAAATTTCACAAAATTGTTTCAACACTTTCAGAATTTTAATAAATAACATTACTACTGACGAAGATAACTGTAAATACTATCGGGTTTGATTGTATAACTTAAATATACGAATACACTATTAAGAAACCCCAAAAAAAGATAAGTATTCTAATATGTGTAATAATGGTGAAAGTTTACATTTTCATATTTTAATACAAATCCAAAATACATTAAAAAATTAATTAAAGATTGAAAATGCTTAAAACTGCAGTATCGATATATTTATAGAAGCGCGCGGCTTTAGAACTTTTTTCAAGTTCAAATTAATGTCGATTAAAACTATTTAAACGCTTGGTGTATGCATTTTATTAGGTTTGTTGTATATTAAAGCAATTTGTCTCGCTAGTTGGTGCAATATTTCGATTGGTTTATTCAAATCAGTACTCGCGCATTACCATCTACCTGTGTTATACGAAAGATCAAAATCAAATCGTATTAGTTTTGGTTTTACAGTAGAAGCTTTGGTTCGTGTTCAGATTTTGGGGATTATTATAGTGATTTGGCTGGCTACCAATATTGACCAAGACATCTGTGGCGCCAATGAAGTGTTTAATTATGTTGTACTAATTGATAAAAGTGGTACTAAACCACAGCTACTTTCATTACTTTTAACAGAACTACGTGAGTATGGGTGACTTCGGTCGTTGTGAAGAGGGTTGATCGTATCATTATGACATGCACAGACTAAATTTTATGATACACCATATGGTGCACTTTATATTAAAATCTTTACGCATACAACGATTTCGTTGGAAAGAGTGTGTTCATATCGGCGTAGCGTGCTAAAACGAAATTTTATGTTTTAGTGTTATAGGATCCATACTAATAACGTTTATCTATAGACCGATTTCGTTGTCTTTGTCATATTGAAAATCTTTAAAAATAAATGTATTCCATTAAAAAATAGTGGTCATGTTGTGATGATAATATTTAAATTTTGCAATTGTATATGCCATCGACCATCATTGTTTGGTTAAATCTGTTTGTTTGCAGACTGATGTGATTGTGATGTACCATACCGAAATTTTATCATTATGATGGTGCACACTATTTTGTGCCCCCCATATTGAATTTTTATTCATAGACAGATTTTCTTAGGAATAGGGTGATCATATTTCTATGATGGATCAACACTAATAGTTTTATGATAGTGTATTTTTGGACACCATTTGTGTCTGTCTTGTTGAAAAGTTTATGAAGATATAGGTTCTGTATTATAAGTGCTTTGTAACTGTGGTTTGATATTAGTTGAGTTGATCGGCCTATTTCCACAGTTTTTGCTTTTTGAGCGCGACGTTTCGGAAGCGGACTCTGCCGATGATATATGTATTGATTTCATTAGGAAAAAGTGATCATATTGTTATGATGATCAAAAACTAGATTCTGTAGTATCTTATTGAACACTTTTTTCTGACCTCCATATGGAAGCTATTCATTTATAAATCAATTTTGTTGGGAAAAGTTGTCACATTCTTGTTAAGTTTAAACAATAATTCTTGTAATCTTGTGTTATTGGATACTATTTGGTGTCCACCATGGTGAAAACTTTTACAGGCGATGTTACTGGCAAATGTGTACCGATTTGGTTATGATAGGCTAACACCAAATTTTAAATCCGTTATAATTAATTCGGAAAAGAATTTTACGAAAACAATCATTCAGGGTCAAAATAATTTCTCAATGAAATTATGGGTGTTTTCATAAATTAAATATATTTGATAAACCCCGAACCCCAAATTTTCTATTCTATAATCTTTACTATCTTTAGAAAAGACTACTGACATATTTTCAAGAAAGAGGGAATCGAAACAGTTTCTTATGCGTGAAATGGTTAACAAACTATTCTTCAACCTTGGTGTAAGATTTAAAAAAATCCTACTTAGTGCGGCCCTGTTCTGGTCTAGAATGGACATTTAACATCACATCTCTAAATGTAAATATCAAGTATAGATTCTGATGAAAATTAATTATTCTAATAACGAAAGGGCAACGAAAATGTAACATTTGCACTTAACATACTTATGCACGAAGAAAAAATTAAAGTATTTGTTTTTTTTGTGAATTTAGAGTAGAGGTTAGTAAGTAATCGGAAGATCATTGGCACATTTCTTATTAAAGGATTAGGCATATGTTTTAATCTCAATCTATCATTAAATAAATTACAACGTTGCGTTAAAACCAAAACTTTGGACGAACCTAGGTAGCACAAGAATTCTGGCTGAAGATTATTGTTCAAATAGTACTAGAATTAAAAAATATAGGTAATTGTGTAAGGGAAAAGTAATATTTGTTTTGGTCGTTTGATACCAATGTTTAACCACTTTCCTTTAAGTAGATATATAAGACTGCTTTTAGTTAAAGGGCTTTGAAAATAATAAATTACGTATAGCTATATTAAATAAACTTTTCACGATATTTCTGACCTCCAACAAGCCGTGCAAAATTTATGTTATGTTCCCAACATTAAATTGAGAATAGGAATCTATTTAAAGCAATGTTTAGTTGCAATTTTAATATTGTCAACAGACCTACGATTTTACGCTCATTGTGACCTTAAAAATGTAAAATTATGCATACTTAGTTCATTGTTAAAGTATATACTAGTAGAACAACTGTATGGGAATATTATACTTTTTACAAACATCGTAGTTTTGTGGTCTGGAAGTTCCAGTTAGCATTAATGTCGTGGTGTAGAAATATATTTATTCCGTACAATACTAGGTGTGGCGTTGGAATTGAAGATTTATTAAAATAACATCCATGTGATTAGGCCTTGTATTGAACAATTTTCAGAAGTGCATATGTTAATGAAATGCAGATGCATTCAGTCATGTGCTAATCTATGTAGGGAATTAACACAAAAAAATAGTTGCATTCAAGGCGATGTACAGCGCAGCGTTTGCTTTAAACTAATAATTAAAAACAAACAGATTAAGTGATAAATTAGCCCTTACCTGAACGGTAACCAGAATCGTAGCAAATATGTTCCTATTTCAATCGTCCGGCCATGCGGATGTATAAGTAAAAAGATCTCCGAAATGGGTTGATCGTTTTATGAAGCTACGGGAAAAAGTTTGGCCCTAGTTTTAAAATATAAATATGAATTGTTCATAACCTTATCGCGCTTACAAGTTATAAATTAACCGAAAAACCTCCATGATCACAAATACGGTCATTTTAACGGCCTTTCCGTGTTATATTTTTTTAGACAGCATATTAGACGCACCATATTGATGAAACTCTGTTTCCGTAAGGGTTTAAAGGTTTTGGTAATCATTTGGGACCAGAGATACCAAAAACTTTGTTTATACACCGTCTTAGTTAGGAAAATGATGTAAGATATGGCCTCACTGGGGAAAAATGAAATGTTTTAGGTAACGATCAAGTTTTAACTAGTTTTAAGTATTAAATGAATTTTTGATCTCCCCTAATTAATTTTAGCTATCGAAAATTAGCATCATTGGGTAAGCTTCTGTACCTTACTCGTATTTACAAATGTTTTACTTGTAGATAGGGAATATTAGGTGAAATATTCCATTAATTGCTGCTATTTAATGTAATGCATGATTATATGATGCACGTTCAGCTAACGGTACGTTGATGTTAATGTGTGCTAAATGTGAGTAGTCAGGTCAAAATTTCAGTGAAAAAAGAGGTGTTTCTTCAGTGTAAAGCAAAAACGGCGCATCCAAAACGATCCCAATAAAATTTGTAGAATATTAAATTATGATTAAAATGAATACCAATGCCTAAAATGACTTGGGTTATAAAGTTACTGTCTACTACCCAACTTGTCGTTATATCTACGACATTCGCAGTAGGAAGTTCAAACATTTTATTATGATTTGGACCTAATTTGTCTTTTGGATAAATGCTCTAAAGAAACGGAAATTAATTCAAAATTGCGTGCAATACGTAGTTAACGTAATGTATCGGGGGGTTGAGGGTGGTGTACGTCTTTGGGTAAAGAACGATTACGAAATAAACATCAAAATAGTATGTTTAAAAAAAATTATTGAAAATGTTATATTACCCTTCGTCTAAATTTATAATCTATTAATGGTTAAGGGTGATTTATATGTATTTGGGCAGTGGGGCGGTGTACGTCTTTTGGGAATTATTGTGATTACGAAAGGAACACCAAAATGCTGTATTTCAGTAAAAATTAGTTGGAAACTGGCTGAAACACGCTATCTATTATTCATAATGTACCGACCAGTCGGAGTATGACCTTTGGTAAAGAGTAATTATAAAATGAGCAACAAAATTATGTATTTTGTTAGTTGACAATTATTTACAACCCGCGTTAAACCGTAAATGGGCGTGTTACTTGAAGATGTCCTTTGAACTCTTTTTCATGCATACGTAACGCTTATACCGAATGTACACCCTCACACAACGCTCATGACGTCAGAGACCGTGATGGCTTCGGGTATTTTAAAACATACTCGACCGAATCTCGAGTGCATCGAAGCAATGGTACTCTTCTGTCTTAATATTTCAATCGTTACTTTTCGTCATTTATTAATGCGTAGCGAGCAAATACGGTTTAAATTGTGTGGTATCAAATGTTTTTAATAAAACACCCAGTAATAAAGTGTCTTCATGCGTGTGGGTTTGCGTGTGCGTGTGTGCGTGCGTGCACGCGCTCGTGTATGTGTGCTAATCACGATAACTCCAGAAACGTAATACGTACTTGGAATTTTGTAGTTAAGCTTCATTTGATTTGTGTTGGAGCTAATTAGGTTTTGGGAGAAATCTAGCGGTTGAGATGGTTGTTTATTAGAGGCAGTTTTTGGTTTTTACCAAATATTTCTGAAATAGCTGCATATTTCAAAGATATAAAAATACTTATGTAGATATAGATCTTGAACATATCAATTAATTATGTTCTATATTATGACACAAGGCATAATCTGCCTACAAACAATTCCTAAGGTGAATTTTAAGTGTTTGTTCAATTTTTTTCAATATCTGAATAATAATTAATTTTATAACAAAATGTGAAGGCATATTTTTAAAGATAATTGAATTTCACCTAACTTTTCTTTATAAAGTATTTTATTACGAAGCCAAAATGCCTTAAAATGTTATTTACGCTGCAAAGGAGGTAAGCAGCTTTTACCAGTAGAGTCAGGCAATTGTAGTCCGGGATCGGTCAAAACTACTACCTCACGAGCCGCTTATAACATTTTATCTGTTTCCACAGTTCTCAAACCCTTGAAAAGAAATCAGGTATTATTTTTCTTGATCAAGTTATACTGTGACATTAGTAGTCACAGTGTGACATTAGTCAAAATCACATTGTCCGTATTGGTTTTCGCGTTGCTAAGGCGCGTGCGTTGGTGCGTAAAACTTGGTAGTAATTTTGGTTTACAATTCTTAAGAAATGTGTGATTCTGAATTAGAAGAGTCAGCAAATGCTGAATGTTTATAAGTTTATTGTCTGAAAAGTAGAAATTGCGTTACGAACGATCATACAGAACATTTAAGGAATGGTGCCAGAGCAAAAATACTGGCATTTCTGAGAAATCGGTATGGCATACTTTACGGAGAAATCATATAGTCGCCGGCTAATTTGTGGTGTGAGTACTCAATGATTAAGTCAATGGTTTTCATAGAGGAAGACACAGATGTACCGAAATATTACTAACTTAAAACATTTCTGAAACCCAAGTATGATAACTATAAACCCAAAAATCAAGCGTTTTTACAAGGCAGCAAGTCAATGCATTTCTCCAGCAGGTAACCGATGGTATTTATTTGCTTATAAAAATAGCGAACGTTTATAGTTACTTCTACTTCTCGGCTAGGTAGTGTTTGTCATCTAGAAACTGTTAAGAAGTATACGATTAGATCAAAGATTAAATCTGAAATATTACGCTTCTTTATGCGTTATTAAGCAGGCAACTGATATAATCAACCAGTCGCCAAGAATACCATTTGCATAATTCTTTACATTTTATAAAAGCACATTAATGAATTTTTGTAACAATAAAAAATTCGCATTAAAAAACCTCATTGGCTATTAATAAAAGAAGCAGTAGACGCTAATTATAAAGATCGATTTTACCGTATGTGATACAATGTGTCGTCATTCATTCTCGTGTCAGCTCTCCTTTTATCATCAGCACTGGTATTCTTAAAATTAATGAGAATTTCCTGTAATAGAGCCAGTGGTATATTTTACAAGTATATGTAGATCCTTGTAGTTGTTATGGAGAGAAAACTTTAAATTTGAAATACTATTATCACAATGAGGCCCCCATACCATCTTGTAGGGTTTCGCAGAGCTCTGGTCGGCTATCTAGTGGTGTATTGCTTAAAAAGCGAATGGAAGTTTCCAGTAATATGGTCTGACCGTGGTTCTATCTAGCTGTTTATTTTAAAAGTATTGAGCGGAGGGAAATCAAAATACCATTCCAAACCTAGGCCCCATACTATCTCATACTACTGCCCTAGGGCTCCGCATTTTGGCACTGAGTGTCAGCCCCATTTCAGGACTCCCTCGTTTGTTAGCGTTACTCTCTTTTAAAAGTTAGTGAATCATCATGGTTTCGTGTACATGGTCTTCCCGCTGTCTCGTCTACACTCTTTTGACTTTTCGGTGTTGTATAGCAGAAACGAAAAGGACAAAACGTTTTAACTATATGTAAAACAATAACTATAAAGCGTAAATTGACAAAAGGCCATCAGGGCCTAGGCTACGTATTGAAATGTTCTTAACATGAGACTTTACGGCAAGCTGGGGAGCCTGATCGAAGTCCTATGAGATGTATGGGGCTTCTTCAGTATTATAATACACTCTTCCTGGGCGGACTCTCAGCTGATTAAAAAGGGTCCCCAGGGGGGCCGTAAACTGTTAGAAATAGAGCGGCAGCGCAGCCCAACATGAAGAGCTGGACCTCCAAAAAAATTCCAATCAGGGACTAAAGACGACAAAAGGGCCATAAATACGTCAATGGGTTGCAAAAAGCGCCGGAAAAGGGCCAATCACGTAAAAGTGGCCGGGGCCACATGGAGAAGACCGCGGGTCGCTTGGTTGCGTGGTCACCAAGGGGAGAGGCGTGACCACACTCATTCCCACTCCTTCTAAATTGTAACGTCATCTGATGAAAATTGGTGGGGGGAAACTCCTACGTACAAGTAAATCTATCTGGAATCACAGTTACACAACATAATGCTTATGGTACTCTGAGAGGTTGTGCTGTGGAAAAAAATCTATTTATACATCAAATAAATATACAGTTAAAATCTTAAATTTTAAAACAACCATTTTTAATTAGATATTTTCAACAGACTTCATAACATAACGCCCATTATTAATATAATCAGACCTTATATGTATCACATTATCTAGTATAGGTTACAATATAGACAAATAAAATAAACAAACCATTCATTGAACACACAGACCTCAACACTACCAAATTACGTTTAATTAGACCTTAAAAGTACCACATTATTATATACTTACGACCTTAAACGAACCACAATGTAAATTAGTACTGCAGTTTCAAAAAAGGCTAAATCATTGTAAACAACTCCATGAAAATCTAACTGAAATCACAACAATACAATATTTAAATGCTTGTCACAACTCGTGTGCATTGGAAAACATTTATTTATGCACAGATTGAATCTACAGTTAAATGATGGACCTTTATATTACATACCTTCAACAGAATTCATACCTACCATTTTATGCATAATTAAGCACAATTTAAAATATGGACTCCAAACAAACCAATCATTGAACACATTCTGTCAACAGACGTCAATACCACCTTTTTATGCTTACCGAGACCTTAAAAATTATGTATATTGAAGATCTTAAACGAACCACACTGTTGATTAGTACTCCGTTTCAAAAGAAGGTTACATTGTTGTAAACATTTACATGGAAATCTGACTGGAGTTACAATAATACAATGTTTAAAAGCTTATTATGGTCTGAGAGTTTGTACATTGGAAAATTTGTTCGTTCATATATTGAATAAACTGTTAAAATGTGGACTTGAAAACAACCATTTATTGATGACATATTTTCAACAGACTTCAAAACTGTCATTTTATGTATAATGCGACCTTAAATGTACCATATTATATATAAGACCTTAAAGAAACCACAACGTCGCTTACCCATTCCCAAATTACGCACAAAGCCAAATGTTTTCATCAATCTATTTTGAAGGCTAAATCAAGTGTTTTAGTCCAAAAATCCAATTAAAATTTTTGAACCCCAAAAGTACCTTGATAACCGTATATATATATATTCATATATATATATATATATATATATATATATATATATATATATATATATATATAACATATACTAAATAGTTAAATTATATTTTGCAGGTATATACAGGCTTTCACTCAAGCAAATATTGATTATATGTAGAGTTGTTTTTAATTACCTACATTCGTAAACAACACAATAAATAAATATTCAGCCAACATGAATACTGATGAGTAATTTAACTGTTTACTTATTTAGTTAAATATAATATTTTAAGGGATTAGATGATTGCCGCATTTGCTGAAAAACTGTTTACTTTAGTCTACCGGAGGGCCAGGAGGTACATAAATAAGATGCCGACACTTCACGCTGTGACAATTACATAAATATTTTTCTGGCAATTTGCGCGTTAAAGTGATCCGCATATTTTATTACTCACGAGGTAAACCTATATTATATATAGTATATCAATTTGATTATTATTATACGTAGTTAAAATGTTAAATGTTAGGTAGATAGATACCTAAGGTTTTATTATATTTGCATTTTGCATAGATAAACATACCGCGTTACGACAATGTGCATCTATTTCCTACGGTCTTGTTAGCCCCCATCCCACTTTCAAATTTATTATAACAGTTGCCTTAACTCTGTGACTTTCGATGATTGAGCTTTTCATATTAAGCGCTCCGTAGATATTTACATCTTTGTGAATGTTTAAATAAACTCACTAGTAAAAAAGAATTGTATTCATCTCATTTCCATCTATTAATAGTTTTTTATTTATATTCGTATAGAATACTATGTACGACGCAAAAAAGCTCTTGACTTTATTAACGTGCGAAGAATATGGGACAATTGATGATAATGGAAAAATATATCGCCCTTCGCACGTGATCTATAAAAAAATATCAGAAAAAATGGTTGAATGTTATAGTGAAATATTTGCAAAACATACATATCAAATCCTGCGAACTGATCGCAAAGAAACAACATATACGGCTGTTTTGAATGCATTTGGCATTACAAAAGATGAATCGAATAACTCCATTGACACGTATTTTAAACTTTTTTTAAACTTATTTATTATTCATGGAGAATGTGATGAAGTTATACCAAGAACATGTGACACATTTGCCATTCGATATCCGCAAAAGCAGATGCCATCATCATATGAAGTTAAATAAATTATAGAGAATTTCAAGAACTTTGATTCCGCCAAGGCAATAGTACAAAGAAATAACCGCTTGTCAATAATGACAATATTGAGATAGCTATTTTGTCCCATATCTAACAAGGTCTGTAAGACAAGCGGCGTTAGAATCAGGGTTGTCCAAGTCAACAGTTAGCAGGATATTGCGAGAAGATAAATTTCATCCATACACATTTTCCATTGTACAACATTTAAAAGAAACTGATTTTCTAGGCGCAAGGAAACAATTTTTTGACCATATCATTTGGACAGACGAATCCAATATATATATATATATATATATATATATATATATATATATATATATATATATATATATATATATATACAATAATAAAACCAATTTCAATTTCATTAATTTAAAAAAAATTGATAGTCTCTTACAAAGGTTACAAATGGTTTTCATGTATTTTTGCAAGTATTTACATACTTATTTACATCAGAGCTACAAAACAATTATCTTAAATTTGTTTGAGGTATTTATAATGAATTTGCATATTTATAATTGAATTACGTAAACGGTTTAAGACCTTAATAAATGTTGTTTGTTACAGCATCATATAAAACATGCGGTGTTTGCAATTTTATTAATTTACTGGGCACACACGTAATTTTAACAGTGTAGATTTATGAAATTGACGCTTTAAAAAATTTGCATGAATAACCATACTTTTAAAGCAACAGTTGAGGTCAAATACAGAGGTAGAATTTGTACAAGCGGTAATTTTTTTTATTTTAGACGGGTAATTTTACGTCAGAAATTAAAGAGTTAAAAGGATAATTCATACGAGAGATACTAAATTCAAGTGGATTTTTAAATTAATCATTCTATTTAGCGGCTTTTACATACTTCTCTTTTTGATTAATTTGTCTCACTCATACTTGCGTAACTAGAATACAGCAATTTAGTAATGCGTAAAATTGTGATATTGCACAATTTTTGTTTCATGTTACGATCTTAAATATCATTAGAGTATATCAATTTACTTTTATTTTTACGTGTGGTATTACATAAAGAAAACAAAACGGCGGTGTATGAATTACGTTTTGTAGGGTTTTGATAAGAGTAGGTAATCTAAAAATTGTAGGCTTAATTATAAGACACTTTTTTGTTTTACGAGAAATCACTCCTAATGTACGTTATTATATGTTATCCTAATTATAGTTATGCATTTGAGTGCAAGTTTACGATCGATCACTAGAAAATACTTATAACTTTTTAATTAATGAACCGTTCTGCTTTTATGTAAATAAGTATTTTGTGTTGAGCACACTTTCTATTCCAAAAATTGATAAGCTATGAATATAAACAAAGTTTACATTTAATATAATTAACCTAAATTTTTACAGATTCGTTTTACTTATGCATATAATACAGTGTCCCACCGGTAACCAAACCGATCGATAGTGGGAAAACTATGCATAGGAAAATTTGGAAACATACTAGTGTATTTTGACCGTTATGACACTTCCGGTTATACAATGTCAACTTTCTTATTTTAAATGGAACACCTATACATTATTACATTTTTAAGTCCATTCAAAATTTTAGGCCGATTTTATATAGCATGTTCTTATATATATATATATATATATATATATATATATATATATATATATATATATATATATATATATATATATATATATATATATTACAAGTCCGGCAACAAGAGCGCCTTCTTCTATATCTTCCGTATCATATAAGCTAGATTAATAAAATTTAGGATAGGGTTATAGTTTAAAATTATTCACGTGTATACAGGTTGTGTATTTAAAGATGACCAAACCATAATAAAAAAATTTAAATGGAACACCCTGTATATTATTACTTTTTTGAATTCTACACATTGTTCCTAACAAATTCTCAATATATTTCCCTATCCCAATATATAGCCGTTTTTGAGTTATGTCGATTTTTATAAAAAAAATGAAATTACAGAGATAGCTTTGAAAATGTACCTCCTTAACCGTTGAAAAACAAAAGTTATCTAATTTATATCAGAACAAGTACACAGAGAGAGCTTTCTTATAATGCAAATAAAATGTCATAATTGCATACAGGGTGTTTACAATTGACTTACCAATCAGACATTATTCCAACTAGTAAAAGTTTACTTTTTCAAATATTATTATTATTAAATATTATTCCGTTTTTGGTTTCTACATATTAAGCCTTATCAATTCGATATACAATTCCCTATCCCTAAATATAGCCGTTTCTGAATTATTTTCAGTTTTTCAAAATGTATAAGATTATTGGAACATTTTTTTAAATCCATGAACAGTGGAAAACGATTGTATTGCAAATTAAAAAACGCAACGGAAACTAATACACTATAATTATTAAAATTATTTCTAAAAATACAAAACTAATAAAATAAAAAAAAATAATTTAACGCTAATCATTAGCGATAATGATTTATAATAATTGTTCAAAATGTTGCCCGTTTTCTCGGACGTATTCTTGAAAGTTCACTTTCACCCAATGCAGTAATCCTTTCATCTGTTTCCCTAAGCTGGTTTAGAACCCGTCTTTTCATATACTTCTTTATCAAATTGAATTTTTAAATTTTACATGTACATCTTATAGCCGTTTTGAAACAAATAATCGTTAAACCGAATTTAAATTTTTAAGTGGTTGTTATTTGTACACATTTAAATTACGCCCGAGGATTTTTCAATATTGTACCAAAATAATATCTACAGAGAAATAGAGAAAGATGAAAGAAATAAAGTCCAAGTTATAATAATGTAAAACATTTAGCACACATGACGTATTATATGTACCAAAACATTTAATTGTGTAAACCGTTTGTTGTTGTGTCGGAAAATATTTATTAAATTTAATCAAATTATAATATTAACGATGTTTTAATCATAATTATACCTAAATAACAGATCCAAAAGTCACATTACAACAGGGGGGTAAGAAACACAACAAGCACCGACAGGCGACAAGCAGGTAGAATTAAAAAGGTCGTAAAATGTTCCTTTTCTTGGAATAATAGTATTTCAACGTTATATTTCTCATTACAAAATTCTTGCTATCAGAGTCAAAAACTACGTTGTGAATACGGATTTATAAAATAAGTGCATTGTTAATATAATCACATAATTAGGAAACGTAGAAGATTAAAGATTAATCTATACGTATATTATATAAAATTTGAGATCTTTTCCGTTAACGGAAAAATGAAATAGATCTTACTCCACATCTTATAAAATATGCGGATGTCATGCGACGATTTCAAAACCGAAAATTTTAACACAGTCGATCTTTAAAAGATTGTTCAACTCTACGCAACAACTCAGGAGTAATGCTATGAAAAGCCTGTGTTATACGATTACGCATATCTTCGGCAGTGGTTGGTGGTTCCCTATAGACAATACTTTTTATGTATCCCCATAAAAACAAATCTATTCTTGTCAGATCAGGGGACCTAGCTGGCCACCTCACAGGTCTATTTCGCCCAATCCATTTATTTGGAAAAACTCTATTGAGATAATCTCTTACATCATGTTGATACCACACTGTGGCTCTAATATCAAGAGTAATATTTCCTAATAAGCCTGGTAAATCGTTACGCAAAAAGTTAAGGTACTTCTCACCATTCCAGTGTCCATCAAAAAAGAATGGACCGATGAGACAATCCCCAACGATGGCACCCCAGACACTTAAAGACCACTTATGTTGATTATCAACTTGTCTTAATAAATGTGGATTTTCTGAGGAATAATAATGAAAATTACGTGTATTAACAAATCCATTCTTATGAAATATTGATTCATCTGTGCATAAAATATTATAAAATAAATTTGGGTTTTGAGTAATTTTTTCTCTGGCCCAGTTACAAAATCTTACACGATGATCGAAATCTGCATCGTTCAATTCTTGGTGTAACTGAATATGATAGGAATGTAAGCGATTCTTCTTTAAAAGACGGCCTACTGATCTCTCACTTATACCAACTATTTCACTTATGTCCTTTTGGCTTCTGTGATGATCCTCTTCGATGGCGAGAAGAACCCTCAATTCACTATCTTCATTTGTAGAAGGTTTAACACGTTCATGTTTGGAGTAATTGGCACATGAAGTTGCAATAAATCTACTCATAACTTTCTGAAACGATCTTGCGTTTGGATGTCTTCTATCTGCATATCTTTCAGCATAAATTCTGTTGGCCACTAAATAGTTTCTTTCTGCAGCACCCAACAGGAATATCATATCAACCAACTCATTTTGTGTAAAATTCATTTTATAAAATCTTGATTACTAACAATAACACTCGTAAATGGTTAACTACAGTTTTATTTATTTACGTCAAACATTCAATTTTTATAAGAAGCACACTTGATTTTAGAATTTTACTTGAAATTGAAGTAAATATTTGTCAAATTCTTGTTAACATGCAATGCCTCCAGTACAAAAATTGTAATTAGTCTTCTATCATAATATATTAGTTTCTGTTGCGTTTTTTAATGTACAATACAATTGTTTTATGATGTTCTTTTTATCTATACGAGGCCATAGATTTAAAAATGTCTCAATAATCTTATACATTTTGAAAAATTGAAAATAATTCGGAAACGGCTATATTTAGGGATAGGGAGTAGTATGGCGAACTGGTAAGGGTTAATATGTAGAAACCAAAAATGTAATAATATACAGGGTGTTTTGTTTGAAAAAGTAAACTTTTACTAGTTCGAATAATGGTTGATTGGCAAGTCAATTATAAGCACCCTGTATGCAATTATGACATTTTCTTCACATTAAAAGGAAGCTCTATCTGTGTACTTATTCTCATATAAATTAGATAACTCTTATTTTTCAACTGTTAAGGAGGTACATTTTCAAAGAAAACTAATTTCAATTTTTTTTAGAAAAATCGAAATAACTCAAAAATGGCTATATTTAGGGATAGGGAAATATATTTCGAATTTGTTAGGAACAATGTGTAGAATTCAAAAAAGTAATAATATACAGGGTGTTCCATTTAAATTTTTTTATAATAATTTGGTCCTCTTCAAATAAACAATCTGTATTCGCGTGAATAATTTTAAAATATGCACACAACTAAACTATAACTGTATTCCAAATTTTATTAATCTAGCTTATATAAAACGGAAGATATAGAAGAAGGCGTTCTTGTTTCCGGACCCTGTATATACAGGGTGACATAGAAAAAAGTGCCATGCATAGTGCCACGCGATAGAGGACACTAAAATAAGAAAAAAAGTTCCTATGAACTTAAGTCGCAACGCCTTCGTTTAAAGGATATAGGGTGTTGAAGTTTAATTATTTTTTTGTTTTTTTTTTTAATATCTTTTTACAATGATGTAATAAGCGGACGAAATTTTGTATACAGGGGATTTTTATCACGCAGAATTCAAATATCACCTTAGTTCTTTTATTACTGACAGAGGGCGCCACAAACAGGTTTCCATCTTGTTTGAATCGGTCCTAACTTTTTTGACTTACACTGTATGTCATTTTCGACTAGAAAAATTTGTTTTCCCATCTTTTCTGCTTCAGAAAGGTATACCTTATTGAAGTCGCTAGGAGCAACGGTTTACGAGAAAAATGCATCCGATGCATGAAAATTATCCAAAAGCGCCAAAGTAACACTTCAACAATTAAATTTTAATAGCAACAATGAAGGGCAGTGATTAAAAAAAAACATTAAATTTTTAGAAGATGTTCAAATTGTTGTCCTTGTACTTGAATAAATTTTTCAATTCTTCTTCCTAAGGATTGACGGCATCTTTGAAATATTCCTGGGTTATTACGGAATCTATCTGCGCATTCCATAATTCTTACCCATAGTTGCTCTTCATTATGTATTTCTACAGAATAAACATCATTTTTCATGAATCCCCAAAATGAAAAATCGAGCTGGCCAGGGTACAGGTCCCCCTCGACCAATCCACGTTGTTCCAAATCTCCTATCCAAAAATGCCCTTGCCAATCGAGAAAAGTGAGCTGGCGCGCCATCATGCATGTAACGCATTCTACCAATAATAGCCAATGGAACACCCTCTAATAACTTATTTAGTTCATTCTCCAAGAAATTTCCATACAGTTCACCTGTCAATCGATTGGGCAATTGAAATAGGCCCATTAAGTAATTGTCATCATCACTGCCCTTCATTGTTACTATTAAAACTTAATTGTTGAAGTGTTATGTCATTATTTTTGCAAATAAGTTACTTTGGCGCTTTTGGATGATTTGCATGCATCGGATGCATTTTTCTCGTAAACCGTTGGTCCTAGCGACTTCAATAAGGTATACTTTTCTAAAGCAGAAAAGATGGGAAAACAATTTTTTTCGAAAATGACATACAGTGTAAGGCAAAAAAGTTAGGACCGATTCAAACAAGATGGAAACCTGTATGTGGCGCCCTCTATTAGTAATAAAAGAACTAAGGTCATATTTGAATTCTCCGTGATAAAAATCCCCTGTATACAAAGTTTCGTCCGCTTATTACATCATTGTAAGAAGATAATAAGAAAAAAACAAAAAAATAATTAAACTTCAACACCCCATATCTTTTAAACGATGGCGTTGCGGACCTAAGTCCACAGGAACTTTTTTCTTATTTTAGTGTCCTCATGCGTGGACTATGCATGCACTTTTTCTGTCACTATACATGTATATATATATATATATATATATATATATATATATATATATATATATATATATATATATATATATATATATATATATATATATATATATATATATATATATATATATATAGAGTTTTCTTAAACCTGGCCTAATTAAACATGAATAGATGATCTCCTCAATATAAATTGATCAATTTATATATATATATATATATATATATATATATATATATATATATATATATATATATATATTTATATATCCGTAAAAACAAAAGCCATCGTCATATTCAATTAAAGAAATTACAGAAAATTTCAGGGCTTTAGATACGTTTTAGTGAAAATACATTACTGTTTAATAACTGTTCAAACTAGCGCCCTTGAGGTTCCAAACATTTTCGCATCTAAGCAGTAGTACTTGTTCATATGTTGCTTTTCTTATTGATTCGGAATCTAAATTCGTAAATTCATTCTTTACTCCCTGCATACAATCTTTCATAGTTGTTAAGGGAGAGTTATACACTCCATCCATAATTGTACCCCAAATAAAAAAGCAGGGTACGGGGTGGCCAAAGGAAAGAACCATTGTTGGCTATCCATCGATCGTTAAAAATGTTGTAAAAAATTATCGATGGGATATCCACCATGTTGAGGTGCGTCACCATGTTGGTAAAACTGGTTTTTATGAACATTTACTGGCAAATTGTCAAAGTAGTCTGATTCAAAATTCTCAAAATATTCAAATAGCCTCCATCTACAATTTAATAGGCATATTTTATACCTAGAATGATGAAAACACTCTAAACGTTCCATTTACGTTTTCTTGATAAAAATGTAGTGCCGCACAATAAACGTTAAAATGCCAAGATTGAAAATGTTGTTGTCTAAATACATTTAAATTCTGGTAACTCCAATAATGAGGAGTATGGTGATTAAATGCTCTATTTTTTCTAAATTTGGCTTCGTCTTTCCAAATGATATTGTCAAAAAAAATTGTTTCCTTGTGCCAGGAAAAGCAGCTTCTTTTGAAAGTTGTACAATGGAAAATGTGTATGGATGAAATTTATTTTCTCACAATATCCTGATAACTGTTGACTTGCACAACCCTGACTCTAACGCCGCTTGTCTTACAGACCTTGTTAGATATAGGGCAAAATAGCTATTTTAATGTTGTCATTATTGACAAGCGGTTTATTTCTTTGTACTACTACCTTGACGGAATCAAAGTTCTTGAAATTCTCTATAATTTATTTAACTTCATATGATGGCATCTGCTTTTGCAGATATCGAATGGCAAATGTGTCACATGTCCTTGATATAACTTCATCACATTCTTCATGAATAATAAATAAGTTTAAAATCATCGTTTGAGTGCTTTTAAATAGTAGAATGTCACAATGACAGCTGCTTATATTTATCCAGAATTTGATTGTGTTTCAACGCCGTCTTGTCATAGCCAACTAAGAGTAATTGTTATATCAAAGTGACAGTAAAATCGCCACTTAAAAATATTAAATTGGCAATATTTCGAAAACTACAAATTGTCGGAATAGACAACCTGATAAAACCTTATCCTTATTTTTAATCATTAATCAGCACATTTAAAAAAAATTGGGTTTGCCATTTGAAAATATTGACTTTTGGCATTTTGGTCAAGGTCATTTTTAATTTCATTAGTTGAACATCCTGTATAAGTAAATATTGAAATGTCACAAAAGTCTAGTCTAATAAAATAATCCATTTTTAATAAGGTACTCTACCTAAAATAAATAAAAAAGGCTTCTTTATGGGAAAAATTAATCGTTTTTAAGGCCCGCAAACGTTATTTTTGATATAAAAACTTAATTATGTCAAAATTCTTAGCCTTAGGTATGGGACATGATATAAAAAATCGGCCTAAAGTTTTAAGAGCAATTCAAAAATGTAATAATATATAGTGTTCCATTTGAACAAACAAGTTGATGCCTACTTCCGGTATAACCGGAAGTGTTACAACTGTCAAAATATTTTAATCGTATGTCCCTCACCAACATTAGTATGTTGCCAAATTTTCAAAATTTGCTTATGCATAGTTTTGCCACAATCGAGCAGTTTTGTACAACGCGTTATTAAATTGTGAATTTATATTTTCGTTTACAATCCGAATCTATTGACAGTTTAGTGGGTAAGGTTTTTGCGTCTGCAAAGTTTTAGGCAAATTTCAAAATCCTTCTTATAGTACGTAGCGGCGTCACAATAAATTATATTATTATTAATAGAAAAATTATCTAAAACTTTCAAATCCGTCTGATGTTTGTTAAATAGGTATATTGTTGCTAACCTTCCAGCGCTCGGGCCTGCATAAAATTTATGAAAGTTTAATAAAATTGTGTATATTATTGTTTCTGTAAATTTGTTTTCTACCTGACCCTTCTGTATCCCAAGTATATTCACTTAGGTAACAGGGGGTGAAAGAATCATTGTCATGCAGGTATTTAAGTTAGTTGTATTGTGTACTTTGTGTCGTTAAGAGCATCCTACGTAAAGTTTATAGCGAGTGAGTTTTGAAGTAAGTGTTCATTTTTGCAACTCTATACAATTTTATATTTTAAATAGTGTAAGTTTGATTATTTTCATTTCGATAAGTGCAAAAAGTAGTGTCTTAGATATTTGCATATATTTTATACAAATTACCTGTATTAGATAATTATAATATAAACGAATTTTTCTATTTGCAGCAATATCACAAAAATGTCTAAGTGTCCTCTGCCACAAACAGAGCTTGAATATTTTGCTGATCATATGTGGGATACAGATGAAAACGAGACAGAATATAGTGTCGATAATGATACTGATTTGTCAGAAGAGAATGTAGAAGAAAAAAATTTTGATAGTTTTTCGGAACAGAAATTATCCGATGACGAACCTGTAGAAGCCTCACCCCATGACTTTTATGTAGGAAAAGATAAAAGGGAAAAAAGGGGAAAACCGTTTATATTGAATTTATTTCTATATTTATTTACTTAAAATTGAGTTGTAATTAAAAATCTGTTCGCACAATCAATTAGATAGTCCTAGTCTGTCCCCACGCGAAGCTCCGGATCAAAAAGTGGCCCCTTTCTACTATACAAATTTTCGGCAACGATCCAATGGAAAAAAGAAATGCGCTAGAAATGTGTAAGTACTAAATAGCCCTTTCAACTTGGGGACCATTTGACGCATCGCTCTATTTAAAAATTTGGAGAGTGTCGCAAAAATGATTTTTGCATAAAAATGAGTTCCCTTGATATAAAAATCGATGGACTTTTGGAATTTTTCCAAAACGTTTACTTTGCCAAGTTTTACGAAGGTACAAATTTTCGTTGACACACCGAGCATGTTAATAATACAATTCTTTTTATTGATTAAGTGATATTAGCTGTAATTTATACTTCTTTAATTATAGCGAAGAAAAAAAAGTTAAACTAATGTTTAGATCTTCTTATAATGTGTGTAAGCCCCTTTTTTGCAAAGAACTTGAATATATAAATTGCAAAATCAGTTTGTAGACCAGCCAATTACCCACTTCTTTCCAAGAGAAAACAATTACCGTTAAGTAATGGTGTCAATTTGTATGAAAAGAAGAAATCGAGATGGCGCTAGAACCTTCTATGCTAATGGGGTTTCATACTGTACCAAACGAATTGAAAGGGCGTACTGTTATTCAGAAATTGGACCTTTACATCAAACTATTTGTCACTGAGAACTTAACTTGTTTAACCATCAGGTAATAAAATCGAACTATGTAAACTAAAGAATGAATAGCGGAATGATTCTAGTTTGAAAGTGATAAAAGAAAGTGTTACACATTGCAGGAATGAGAATGAATTATTTATTCATAAATTCGTAACGCGGAGTGATAACAATTACGAAATATACGACTGTCAACCTGACGGAACTGGGGTACTTACAACACTGAGATTTAGTCTAGTACCTACGGCATCTAAACAAAATGTGGCTTTCGCGAAACTCACTAACCTCTGCTCTTTAATTATTATCCCCCAAAATTTATTCAACCAATCAAAAAACTGGTGAGAATTTTCCTATACGTCGCCGATTTAAGTTAATATACCATTAATTCGATAACTCTTGGATATCTGCAATTACAGTGGAACAACTAAGTCCTGAAGCTACCAATAAACAAATTGGCTAGCACTTAAAGAAACATAATATAACATATTCAAGTATTAAGAAAGTGGAAATACAATCGCAAAAGAATTTAAAATATTGTATCCCGAATCGGAAACTACGAAAATATATAACCCCGAAGTATGGTCCCAATTTACTATAATGCGGCCCTTTCGTCAACCCAGAAAACAACAATAAATTTAAAATATTATACACAAATATACAATCATTTCTGCACAATGTTGATAAATTAAGTCTGCTTATATATGAATCTGATCGTATGATAGTCTGCTTAAGTGAGCGCTGGATAAATCAGGATTCACACAAAACTTTTGCTCTTGAAAATTTTACCGAGTGCCACATATTTATGAGAAGTCATAATAGATGCGGAGGTGTTGTGATTTATGCACGACACGATATCGAATTTGACAAAATTGATACTGTAATGAACTTTTCTTCAGAAAAAATATTTGAATGTTGTAAAATAGTTACAATTAACAATTCACGTACTCTTATCACTACAGTTTACAGGTCACCGAGTTCACTTATAAGTGATATTGACGAATTTTTAAATAGGTTTTAAAAATTTCTGTCATTCATATCAGATAGTTATCCAAATCACGAAGTATTTATCGCAAGCGACTTTAATATAAACTTTAGAAATGAAACTCGCATATGTAAGAGACTAAGAGATATTTTAAATGTCTATTACATTCACGGAACGGTTAATAAACCCACTAGAACAACGAAAACATCCTCAACATTAATTGACGATATTTTGACTTGAAGTGGAGGTACTTGATTTTGTAATTTCCGACCAACAACCAATCCTGTTCATGTGTCCAGAGTACATACCAACAAAAAAGAAACTAAGACTTATTCAAAAAAGGATTTTAGCCACAGTAATATAAATGAATTCTTCTAAAAACTAACTGCAATGACGTATATAATGATATTGATGCTCAAATTGCTCAAATAAACATAAACATGCATTCAATGTAGCGTTTCCAATAGTTAATGTTCGTTTACATGAAAACGTACAATTTTAACTTAAATGGGCCAACCAAGATCTTGCTGCAGAAAAACACTTACAACAACTACATCGTCATATGACGACCTTCCGAACTACTGAGGCTAAAAACGATTTTTAACAATACAAAGTGTTTTATAATAAACTCACAAATGACCCTAAAAAACATTACTATGGCGGTCTACTAAAAAAAATCAAATAATTCTAATAAAACAGCATGGAATATTATAAAAAACCATTCTGTAGATAACAAAAAAGCAACCACGTACAAGGTACATCGCCCGGACCTGTAGAAATAGCAGAGTCGTCCAACGATTGTTTTTTGATCGAAATAAAAAAAATAGTGCCAAACTGTCACTGCCAAACTAAACAAAACTTAAATCATGTTGTAGATAGTATGTTTTTAAGACCTACTGATGAGGACGAAATTCGCAAGTTAATTAACTCCGTGGGTAACAAGACGTGTGCTGGATCTGACTCTGTACCATACTATATGCTAAAAAATTGTGTCGACGAAATAATAACACCTCTAACCTACATAATTAACGTATCATTCGAACATGGGGACTTTCCCGAAGACCTGAAACAATCAGCAGTTACCCCGCCATTTAAAGATAAAGGTAGTCCAAATTAAAAAAGCTCTTATAGACCTATTGCCCTTCAATTCATTTCTTCAAAAATTTCTGAAAATACTGTTTTGGTAAGAATGGTAAAACACTTACAGCGAAATAAAATTATATCTAAAGAACAACACGGGTTTCAAACTGGAAAAACACCATCACACGAATTTTTCACTTTCTTGATAAGGTATATAACACTTTAGATAAGGGCTTGTATGCATCTGGATTGTTTTATGACATCACTAATGCGTTCTATTGTGTCGACCATTGATTACTATTAAAAAAACTGAATTCTTATAGATTTCGAGGACAATGTGAACACTATGATAAGTAATTCTAACAATATGAATGTTCAGATAAATAAATGGTGTGAAAATAATGGACTATTGTTAAACGTTCCTAAAACATCTCTAATGTGGTTTAAAACAAAAATATGTGTTTATTCGAAGATAAATCTCCTCTAATAAAATGTGGGTCATCAAGCCTGGAACCTAACTTTTTGGTGAAGTTCCTAGGAGTGCATCTCGAATTCAACTTGGGGTTGGACTTACCATGTTAATCTATTACGTAAGACACTTAATAGCACGTGCTATCTTTTACGAAGGTTACGGTTACGAAAATATTGTAAGAAACGTATACTTTGGCCTTTTTCAATCGCGAATGTTTTATGGACTGTTCTTTGGGGGTTGTGCTCCTCAAGCAAAATATATTTTTATTATTCAAAAAAGGGCAATACGATTACTTAGTTATAGTAGATATGATGAACACTGTTCTCAAAATTACATATCCTTACATCGCCTAGTTTGTACATATATTGTTGTTGTATGTTTGTGAACTACAATCTATTTTTTAAAAACAAAGATTTTCATTCATATAATACTAGTCATAAAAATTGTTTGCAAGTTCTTAATCAAAGACTAAATCTCTATAGCATGAGTCCAAGATGCATGTGTATTAAGTTGTTTAATAACTTACCCGACAGAATAAAAAAAATGTACATTCAAGTGATTTTAAAAAATACTTGAAGCAATTTTTACTTTCGAAATCTTACTATGACGTTGATGAATATGTTTTCGAGAAAAACTTGTGTTAGTCTGTGACCTTCTATGTATCTTATTAATAGATAATAAATTATTGTTATTATTATTATCAAACATATACCATTCTGCGCGCGAACCAACCACTCGATTATTAGATAAACAAATTTAAAATAAAACGTAACTCGACATATTTATAAAAGCTCCATTAATTAACACGTTTTCAATATATCAGCATTATCAACACCTTCCTAATTAACCAATTTCTCAACCTGATGGTATTATCACAAAACAGTAAACAAAATCTTAATGAATAACAGAAACGAAAAATAATAACCATTTTCTAAGTCTGCCCTCAACAAATTTTCGTCGATCATCACCATTTATTTTAAAATGTAAATCTTTACCTATACCTTTAAAACTCACAGGCACGTGACACATAATTATATTAGACCAAAATCAGACCTGACCTTAATGCAGACAGCGCAACCTCTTTGTAAAATTGAATGGAAAATACTAGGCATATATCCTCGCAAAATGTGTCGGTCACCATCTGGCCAAAGCCTTGTAGTTTACGGTCATCTGCTTTAAATGTGATTTTACTAATTATTTTTAGATCACTCACTACAGTGCAATTCAAAATGTCAGAATTCTTATTCATAATAGAAGTACCTAGTTTTGAACGAAAAACTTGTTTACTGATATAAATTGACAGCAATTGCAGCTGTCGTCTTCAGTAAATATAAAACGGCATTCACAATTGTTAAACATATAATTTTGACGTTTCATACTTACTGAAGATGACAGTTGCATTGCAAAGTAATTTTGACGTTATTCATTATTAATAACGTTTCACATTTACTGACGGGACAGTTACAGTTGATGTTTAAACGTATACATTTTGTAACAGTTCATATAATTACACAATTTTCCTATTCAAAGCTATGTATTTTTATTTCCTATTTTCGAGTGCTAGAAGATAACAAACCATATTCCTATTTAACCCTCATTCTAGAAAATGTTTATTTTTTAAACGTGCAGAATAAGATATTTCTTACTATGCATTTTAATTCGCCGAGTTGCGCAGGTTGCCTGAAAAAGTACCGAGTTGAGCGCATTTTGTCCCTTTTGTAATTCCGAATTGTACGCGTTACCTGATTAATTTGTACTTGGGATTAAGGGATAAATTTTATGTAACTGCTGGTCACTTCAACATATTTTCTTCTCTTCTCAGTGAATAAGTAGGTAGTTTATAAGCTCTCAAGAAGGTTCATCCCTTCTTCTTTTATGCATTTTGATACTTATAAGAAAACTACAAAATGGTAGTCTAAGATAAACAGAATATTTAGGACTTTTTACAAACTACAAACAGCTGTGGTTCAGAAAATATTTACAAATTTATGATACAGTAGCATTACAGTTGGCTTTTTACATACTGTGTAGAAACATTTTTCACAAATGTGAATCGGTCAATTACACCCTTTTTTTTCTTTTTAAAATTAGAGTCTAATTAGCGCTGCTTTGATCGCTGCTTTTTGTTTGACCTGCGGACAATATTATCTCCTCGCATAAGGATAAACATTTCTTCTTGTAATAAATAATTAAATTTTGTGTGAAAAGACTCGCACGCATTAGTTGTGACTCCATCCGTTTTCTCACCAAACGCCCATATTGTCGGGAGAAATTGTCCATTCGGATCGACATAATTTTCAAACAGGTGATCATAAAAATACGAATTCTTTCCAGTGCGTTTCCAATGAGATCAGCCTCAACTTCAAAGTTATTCAGAAACGGAAGCCCAAAACACCATCTTAACCATAATCCACACTCCGACTTTTTGTCTTCGTATACCTTTAATAACCCCGCAAGGAACAAAAATAATTTTAACATTAGTTACAAATAAAAACAAAATTTGATCAAAGAATGTGTTGAAATGCTGTGCAAGAAAAAAATTTCCATAGGTTTTGAATTTTCATATACCAGGCTTGAAATAGATGAAAACGGCATCCAATGAGGGAAACTCGAGGCCTCAAGTTTCGTATTTCTACATGTATTGACGCCTCGAAATCAAACACAATTTGATTTGGATAAAACACTTCATCAAATGGCTAAGTGGATGTATTAACCTACCACGTGTCTACCCTACCACGTCATATAAAATTGGAAGAAGTTAGTTAGCTCGACTAGTAACTCAGTCAAAAGGTCCTGAGACCGCAGATCACTCGGATAGCGTGGGTGTTTTGAAGCGTTGATAAAGAGTGAATAAATGATTAGGTTAGTTAGACAGCAAGAACAAAAATTTTAAACAGAAAGATAGGGATAACACATAAGAAACAGGCGCCACAACCTTTACAGAAAGAAAAGATAAATTGTTATTTCTTGAAATAGAGCCCTTGCAAAGCTTGGACCAGGCAAGCAACAGGAATAGCAAATAAACGACAGCTCCCTCAGCAAGCGTAATTTATAAATAAAATTACCTAAAATGAGTGCTATGCATATTTAGCAACACCAAGACTAAACAGTCGATATTATTTACGCTTAATATTGATTATAATGGGACGTTGATTACGTTACCCCAAAGACTAGATAATTTATGCACATTAATTCTACTACATAAGTATATCATATATATATATATATATATTGTGTATATATATATATATATA
>JARFJB010002236.1:0-90000 GCA_036346205.1 Vesta saturnalis
ATCTATTCCAGTCTGGGGTCATTACTAATAGAATTGTAGGATAGCATATCGCAAAACGGTTAGAATCTGAAGGTTACCGCTTGTACGGATCCTCTTAAGATATACCTCTGCACATGCACGTAGTATTCTATATGTACAAAATATGTACATTGCCAATGCAACTGAATTCAAATTCTGTTAAGTGATCAGGTAATATATGTCCTGTATCTTTTTATTTTACACCAAATGCCTTTAATGGTGACAAGAATTACAAATACTCATAATATAAAATATTTTAAAAATATTGTCCTCCAGAAAAATTCAGATAGCACACCAGTATGTTTAAAACGACAGACATTGACAAATAGTATCATCTAGCATCTGGTTATGGATGAGAAAAAAAAAGCTTCAGGATCATATTAGATGTTGTATATTAAATAGTAAATGTATATACAAAAGGACTGTTCTATTTCTCAGAATTATATGTAACACATGACGTACCATTTCATAGTAGTAAAGTAGTAAAAAAACGACGACACTACTACAATATGCATTATTAACAATAACAGCCGTTTTAATACGAGCTTTTTTTAACGTGTGTGAGTATCCTTATTGGTGCACCACAACGGCCATTTGTACTTCTATATTAATTCTAAACTTACACATAAATTAAATTTCAATTTTTTACATGAAAACAATTTACAAATAAAAATTTAAATCATAAAGCTAATATTAATTTTGGAACAATACTTTTTTAGCAGGTAAAGATGAATCAGAAATAATTCGGAACACTTATTGCACTTAATATCTTGCCAGTTGCATTTATTTTTTGTTTTAAACTTATTATTTCTGATACACCAAAATCGCATAGAAATACACAAAATGCATTATGTATGACTATCTCGTTGCTTGTGCATTTACAAAATAAGATGAGAATACTGCTGATTAATTTACCATCAACCCATTTCTCTGTTAAAACTCGTTAAATTCAGTTTTAACAGAAAATAACACAGTTTGTGTATAAAAAGTGTCATACAAAAACTGTCCCACATGTATAATTAACTTTAATATGTACACATAACACTGTCGATTAATTAATCAAAAAATTATTACAATGATTTACACAAGTATTCATAAAATGGGCAAGCATATACCTCATTTGAGCATAACTTCTTCTTCCATACTAAAAATACGTTATATCACACATTCAAAAAATTAAACTTGTACTAATTCAGAACCCCTTCTCTACAACAGAACAAAGAGACAAAACAACCTCATCCCATAATTGCATTAACCGATAAACTTTTATAGAATTTTAATCTCGTTTGCAATTAAAAGTAAGAATCGTATAGGCACCATCAAGAAAATGCAATCGTAAACAATACATAATACAATAAAAGTTTATCGTTTGCATTTTGGCACTTACATAAACATTTCCAAAGTAAATTACAAGATCAAGCTTATTACATCAATTCAAAAATAGTAAATACTCTGACAGGACGATTCTATTATTCCATTAGATGTGACGGATTTTATTTTGTTAGTGCACTTATCCAACCACTTATAAAATAAATGCATATTCGTCGATTAACAAAACAAAAAACATTAAAAGCTTAAAAATTGACACAGTTGCAATTATTTTATAAATTCGGTTGAAATCGTTTATAATAATAATAATTATAAAATGAGTAACAAAATCATTGACTATGTAATCTACCTTGTTTTAATTTTGACTGCGCATTTACAGCCGAAACAGCCCCCTTTGGTACAGCACCAACTATACGAACTCTAGTTATTTGTCTACTATCACTAAATTGAGGAGGAGGAGCTAAAACAGTTTCTGGTGTATGACTTACACCAGCTTTTATATCAAATTCGGGTGGAGGAGGTAAACAAAATTCTTCCTTCTCATCCGAATCTTCTATTGGTGGAGGTAACTGTGCTAATGATACAGCATTACGTGATAACCCTGAAAATGAATCTACATTATAATTTTATTACATTTATATTTCTGTATCCAAAGATAAAAATATAAAATATTAAACTCAAGAATTTCGATTTCCACTTTTTTATTTCTAAGAGGAAAAATGATTACTAATATCGAACATTTGGGTATCTGCATTCAAAACAAAAACATATCATTCATTTCAGTTTCAATGTTGGAAACGACTTTGATTCATTTAGGTATTACAACCGATTTTGCAATATTACAGTACCTGATTTCATAACACCAGAGATCAGTAATTTATGATCTTCCGTTAATTAAAATTTTAATTAAATTACGGTTTTAACATATCCAAATAAAAATAGGCATTTCATTGTAAAGTTGCAATTTTGACAATCTTACCAGGGTCGATCAATTTCAGTTTTAGACTTTAAATTGAACTACTGTTTTATCCAGTTATTTTTCATTATTAGCATTAGACAAAAATATCGATTATTCAATTATAATCGATTAATTAGGTTTTTAAAATAATCCATTAATCAATTATTTGTTTAATGGATTATTTGACTACCAACTCGATTATTTGCTTAATGGATTATTTAATTATTGATTAATTAAAAAATCAATTATTTTCAGCAATCAATCACTGATTCTTCAAAGTTATAATCACACTCCCCTAGTTTATGTATTATAATTTCACTAACTTTTTCATCATATTTGCACTAAACATTAAAGTTAATTTTTACGCAATTATATTTTTATTGCATGCATTATTTATTTCTCTCTAGACTGACATTTACCTACTATTGCATGATTATTCAATTGTTGATTACTTTCAGTAATCGATTGTTTATACTTATAATCGCTAATCCTTAATCATTATTATTTAGGTGAAATCAAAAGATCTGCATAGATAAAAAATTATATCTTTATTGCATGATTATTCGATTATCAATTATTTTCAATAATCAGCACTTATAATTATTATTATTGAGGTGAAATGGAACGATCTGCATAGATAGAAAATTTTACTTTTTATTATCTGTGCAATAGTTTGTGCCAATCAGTAGCGACTTCTAACTAAAAAAAAAGCAATATTTTAAAAGTAATTTAAAGATAGTCGATTTTAAGGAAGCCATGGTGTCATTGTATGATAAAATTTAACAGCATTTTTATCTTCCAACCTACATGTACATATGTAGTTGACATGGTCGGCCATGGTGTCTGTGTGTGTATATGTATGTTAGTATTCACGATAACTCCAGAACGAAAATACCTACATACTTAAAATTTTGTATTTAAGCTTGTTTTCATTGGGCTTGGAGCTGATTAGAAACCAGCGGCAGATTATTATGGTCAGTTTTGGTATTTATCAAATATTTCTAAAACAGCTGCACAGTTCAAAGACATAAAAATACCTAGATATAGACCTTAAACGTATCAATTAATTATGTTCTATGCAATTTTTTATACAATCCGTAATTTAACCGCAAAAAATCCCAAGGTAAAATTTAAGTGTTTAGTTTAAATTTGTTCAATATCTGAATAACGATTAATTTTATAAGAAAAAATGTAGACACATTTTTTAAAGAAAATTTAATTTTACATATCTTTTCTTTATAAAGTTTAATCGTCATTCTGAGTAGATATACTATGTCACCTCTGGCCCACTTTGTCACTTACATTAGGAAGAGACAGTGTTACCAACCTTTCCTACACGTGGCCTTGAAGCGGTGACCTTGAAGAGACAGTGTTAACAACCTGTCCTACCACGTGGCCTGCGGTGACCTTGAAGCAGGCAATGTTACCGACCTTGAAATCTAGTGACTTTTCTGGTGACTTTTTCCAAATCTAGTGAGGAATATACTTTGATGCAGACAATGTGTATGATGGCCTTGAAAAACTATGTACTTGGACGTAGCGAATGTATGCGATGACCTTGACCTTCTGATTTAATAATTTTTATAAGACTCTGATGCAGGGCAAATTTAGATATGCTAGTAAGTGACAAAGTAGCCCAGAAGTGACATAGTATATCTACTATTCCGACATAGATTATTGTTATTGTTTTTACAATGTTGCCTGTTTTCGTTATGAAGGTATGAAAAAGGTTGCATAGTTGCTCCAAAAAAATTATAATTAAAATTATTTCACTTCTTTTAATTTAAGTTAACATCTAGATGTCTATTAACCTCTGTCTGACATGAAGTTTCAAACGTCTGTTAGACATAGATGTTTTTGTTTTTACAATGTTAGCTTATTTTTGTAATGATCTTATAAAAGACGTTGCATAATTATCCTAAAACAAATATTATTCAATTTTTTCATTTCTTTTAATTTCCATTTTGTAGGTTGGAAGGTCGTGTGGTGTTCCACACCAGATATTGAAGTAATTGAATTAAAAGGGCTTCGTTGAAATATACTTTAGTCAAAATTTACGGTAAATATTATGTACCGTGACCATAAGGTAATTTAAGTTCATTGCCAGTGATATACAATTGTGAAATACAATGCCTTGTAAACATTAATTTTTTAAAGGACAAATTCAAAATTTAAATAATAGTGTATTAATGATGTTAACTTCCGTAGAGTATATGAGGCCTGTCTCATTTTAGCTGGCTCACCCATGCACATTTTCTTTAATGAGCAGTGTTAAGAAAAAATAAATAAATTTGAAGACGTATTAAAGTCTCTTGATATAATTTACTTAAAATATTGTATTTACGCTTGTTTTCATTGGGCTTGGAGCTGATTAGAAACCAGCAGCGGAGAGGGATGTGTATTAGGGTGAGTTTTTGGTTTTTCTCAAATATTTCTAAAACAGCTGCATAGTTCAAATACACAAAAACACCTAGATATAGACCTTAAACATATCAATTAATTATATTCTACGCAATTTTTTGATACGATCCGTAAATTAGCCGCAAAAAAATTCCCAAGGTAGAATTTAAGTGTTAGTTCAAATTTGTTCAGAATCTGAATAACGATTAATTTCATAAGAAAAGGTATAGACACATTTTTTAAAGATAATTTAATTTTACATAGCTTTTCTTTATAAAGTTTCTTAATATAACACAAGGTAAGTCTAAAAATTAATTAAATATAAATGAAAATGGTTAAACTGTATTATTGATATCTTATAGAAGCGGGCGGCTTTGGAGTTTTTTTCTAAGTTAACATGTATTTATGTCTATAATATCTCTATCTGACATGAAGTTTTGGTTTTGATCAAATACTTCTAAAACAGCTGCATATTTCAAAGGTATAAAAATATCTAGATATAGACTTTAAACATATCGACTATAATGTCCTATGCAACTTTTTGATACGACGCGTAACTTAGCGACAAAAACCCTAAGGTAGAATTTAAATGTTTGTTCAAATTTTTCAATATCTTCATTTTATAAGAAAAAGTGCGACATATTTTTAAAGATATTATATTTTCGATACTTTCGATATTGTCGATATTTTCGATACTTTCGATATTTTCGATACCTTCGATATTTTCGATACTTCGATACCTTCGATATTTTCGATATTTTCAATATTTTCGATATTTATAGCTAGGCGGCTTTGAAATTTTTTTTAAGTTAATATGTATTAATATCTATAAAATTTCTATCTGACAGATTATTGTTTGTATAAAAAAGAGGTTGCATAGTTATCTAAAAAAAAATTATAATTAAAATTATTTCATTACTTTTACGTTTTTAAGTTAGGATCTGGATGTCTATTAACCTTTGACCATGAAGTTTTAAACGTCTATTTGACATAGATTATTGTTTTTGTGTTTACAATGTTGCCTATTTTCGTAATGAACTTCTTATAAAAGAGGTTGCATAATTACCGTAAAAAAATGTTATTAAGATTATTTCATTTCTTTTAATTTTCATTATGTAGGTTGGAAGGTCGTATGGTGTTCCACACAGATATTTTTTTAACTATGGTCATATATTTAATAACTCTTTGTTTTTCCGTAGGATTTTATAAATGAAGTTGGCTATGAAAAATAATGTAAATGTGATAATGAGTAGAGGAATGGTTACTGACCGAACAAATTGAAATATTATAATTAAATTCTATCAAACTGAAAAAAGTAAATGCGAAATTGGAAAAACTTTGGATTTCTCACCATACACTGTCAGAAATATTGTTAAAATATATAAAGATACTGGTTCAATGACAATAAAAGCCAGATATGTACGTCAATCTAAAATTAATGATACCAATAAAAGAGCACTAAACAGACATGCTAATTATGATTAGCTAAGTATTTTGTGGTGTGAAGTAATCGGAAAGCATGTTTCGAAAATTACATGCCATAGGGAAGCCAAACAGTTAGGATTTGGAACATACAAGGTAAGTCATTTAATTCTGTGCGAAGAGTTTATCTTTTTGGTCAACACTAAACATTTTTATATGCTAAAGAAAAACCTTTACTAACGGTAAAACAGAAGAAGAACTGCCTTAGGTGGGCACACAGTCATCAAATGTGGACCATTCATCAGTGGAATGCAATACATTGGAGTCATGAATCTCGATTCGAGGTAAATGTCGGTGACAGCCGAAGCAGGGTGATTCGTCAAAAAAACGAAGCGTATCATCTTGATTGCCTTAAAAGAAAGGTCAAATTTACAACATCTGTTATAGTGTGGGGTTCAATGTCTGTCAGAGGAAACTACATTTTATCGATGGGATTGTAAATACAGACAAATATTTAGAAGTCATTATTACCAGCTATGCAAGATTCAATTAACAGAGGATACGAGTTTATTTTTCAACACGATGGTGCAGCGTGCCATACATAAAAAATCTCAGAATGATTCGCTGATCATCACATACCCTTGTTGGAATGAGTATCCAGCAGCCCAGATTTACCACTGATAGAAACTTTGTGGAACCAGATGAAGAAGAGGTTACGTGTGAATCCCGCCAGATCTCTTCCAGATTTAAAAACAAAACTGCCAACCACTAATAGACACAACGCCTAGAAGAATACAGGCAGTTATCACCAATAAAAGTGACGTTACGCAATGGTAACAAAAAAAAACTGTGAATTTCTTTTAATATTCTTTTGTTGTTTCTAGTTTTTTAATAAATTAATTTTAGGGTTCAATTTTATATTAAAATCCATAACAGATAAGCCAAACCTTACATAAACAATCAATTTTTTTAAAAATAATTCTTATTTTCGCCAACTCAAATGAGACATTGCTAGTATACCTAACTTTATCATATTTTCGAGTTTTAAATGACGAAGTTGGAACATTATTTAGATTCATGTTAATTCAATAATTTAAAAGTAATTTAAACATAATCGATTTCAAGTAAGTTGTGGTGTCCGTTTTTCAAACTAATGACTATACTGGCCATAACTCAATTTGTCAAAATTTAAAATAGAAATCAATTGTCGTTTAAAAAGATATATTGAATTTATCGAATTACAAGTGGAATGTTTGCGATTGTAATCACTTTTTTAAATAATTGTGGACCTGAACAGGCTAAGTTTGGTTTACCGTACTAAAGAGCAGGTAGCGCGATATTGAATTGTCAAGAGATGCCTATAAACGGGTACCTTAATTATTTTCATATAAGTGAGGGGAAAACAAGAACTAAGGAGATCATTCCAGAGTTTAGAAGCTGTACAGAAGAATGTGGATTGCGCCAGTTTAGTACGCGAATGGAGATTTGTACTGCATACTGATAATGTGAATGAGCGAACCGAGTATTTCTAGCAAAGGTGGGCCGAGATGGTAACAAAGAATGTAATTCAGCAGCGCAATAGCCATTGTAATACCGATAATGCAAAGAAAAAACTGAAACGATTCCTCTATGCTCAAGGACTATGTTAGAAGTTACGGACGGGTCATTTATAAGCGTAATCGCTCTTTATTTAATACGATCAACGATATCGAGAGCCTATTGGGGAGCACCAAGAAATGATATTCTAGATGAGATCGAATTTGGGCCTTATGCAGCAGTGGTGGGGAGGTAAAGTACTGCTTAGATCTGTACAAAAAGCCTATTTTATGGGCAGCTGTTTTGGTAGCTGTCAGAAGATGGTCAACCCATGATTGATTTGAAGGTACAGTCATTCCCAACACAGTAATAAAGTCTGAAAGCTTAAAATCTGAGTAATTCTTGCTTACAACAGGAAATTATGAGCAGACTTGAGATGAACTACAGCAAAGCAGTGGACCAAGTTAGTCGTTGAAAAAATAAGATTATGTACAGCAGAAAAAGTGTAGGTGCTATAACTGATCCCTGTGGCACGCCCGCGTTAATGCTAACTTCTTTTGAAAAAAGCCATCGGCACGTATTAATTTTTTATCAAGGAATCAAGAAACCCAGTCGATGAATGTATCATTGAATCCAAACGAGGCAATTTTAGCAACTAAACGCGTATGCCAAACTTGGTCAAATGCCTTTGAGATATCTAAAGCGACTAAAACTGTTTTAACCAATAGTTCTAACGTAATGCTCCAAACTTGGATCACATATGAAAGAAGATCACCTGTTGAATGACTCTGCCTAAACCCATATTAGTAGTTTCAAGGATTTATGGCTTTGCATGATTTTAGATAAAGTAGAAGTGATGGCAATTGGTCAGTAGTTAGAGGGATCGGTCTTATCGCCTTTTTTGGTTCCATGATGAAGGAAATTCCCTAGAAGACAGAGATCGAATAGAGCTTAGATATTAGAGACTGATATTACTTGAGAGGAACATTTCTTTAATACAATAGCTGAGATACCATCTGGGCCAGTCGCCTTATTGAGATCAAGCCGACTGATAATTGATTCGAGGAGCTTGTACCAAAAATGAATTGGTTTCATAGCGTATCAAGAAGAGTTAACTAGGAGCACATCATTGAGACACGAGTTTCATGCAAATAAATCTACAAAAACTTTGTCTACAGAATCAGCAACTACAGATCCGTCAAAGTATGTCAGAGGGGGAAAAGATATACCAAAGTATTGAACTAGGGTTGTGAACGTGAATGACATACGATTTTGTGTTTTGGGAATGCTTCATGCCCATGAGAACGACTTCAGATATCGTAAGACCAATGTCCGAAAAAGATAAAACAATATTTACACCTTGGAAATTAGAGAATGTATACAATACTAATGAACATTAAGTCGTCCTGTACTGAACACAACATTTGATATGAGTTTAATGCAAAAATAGCATTCGTAAAGAATTGAAACATTATTGCCTAATCCTATCCGTTTCGAACCATAACAACGTCTCGAAAAGTAAACTGCTGTCAATCCGTTTACAAACGGTTCTTTATTGGTTGGAAGTAAACATTTGAAATCTGTCAATCGTTTTTATAGAGGGTTTTTAACTAAAGCTGCGCTTAAAATTGATGAATGTGACGTATCAGGTATTGTATATCCCATTTAACGTTAAAACGTCCATGCCATGATATGTTTATAACAACTTTGTTTATAAAAGTAAATTGACATTATTGTGTGATAAAATATAATAATAAATATTTTAAGGTAATTCAATTAAAAAGTGCTTCGTTGAAATATACTTCAATCGAAATTTATCATAAATAAAGTACCGTGACCATAAGTTAACTTAAGTTCGTTATCAGTGATAAACAATTGTCAAATGCAATTCTTCTCTAGCAGATTATCCTCCACAGTAGTACTTAAAACTAAAGATTTGAACTAGGATTAACTATTTGCTTGTAGCCTTGACCACTACTGTCAAAAATGAATTATAAATGTTTATTTAATCATCTCTTACGTTCATTATAGTAGAACTCAAGTAACGCCAGTGCCATTATGGAATTACATGAAAATAGTAATGATTTTCAATTAAAATTACATTTGTAAAACAGTCAATTCGGCCGCATACTCAATGAATCACAAAAGAGTTGAGCCATCGAGCTGAAATTTTTACAGTGTATATAGTTCGCCCGGAGGAAGAATCGGACCTTTTGTTAAAAATCTGACCACCTATCACTTTTCTGTTTCTCTTTAAATTTATTTTCGAACATATAGAACAATTGAGAATGGGATTTGTAATAGTAAACAATTCGATCAATTTTAGAGCTCCGACAACACGTTAAATTTAGATATGCAAATGGGGACACCCCGTACTTAGCAGAGGATAAATGATAAAAAATTTTGGCGTGATGTCACTGATGTTTAATTGCCACTGCCAAAACGTATAAAAATTTTTTTTTTTGATTTGCATTTACCATTACATTTATAAATATATAGGATTTGTAGAATTAAATGAAAGTAATTATTATTTTCGATTGAAGTAGTTTCTAGACATTAAAAACATTGAACCATAGTTATGAAAAATCACGATCTAAGGAATTGAACAATTATTGGTCGATACCGATCATAAAATCTACAAATTTTCATTTCAAACGGTTAGGTTGAGTTCTGAACGCTGTCTCGGAAAGTGAATAGCTGTCTTTCCGAGTGAGCAAAAATCTTTTCGGCCGGAAGTGAAATTTGGTTCAACGATTTTGGCCACAGAAGCGATCGTGATTGTACGCCGATTTTAATTAAAGTTGCACTCAAAATTATATTCCGTTGTGAAATAGTTTTATTTTAGTTAAAAGATAATTCAACTTTCATTAACCTCTTAAGGTCTCATGTTCCCAAATAGAAACACTGAAAACAAATGCATAAATTAATTGAAACACAAATGTGTTACGTTTTCCCTTGTTGCACCCCTGGTTGTCACTCGATTCAACGAATACTAGACATTTGACAGCATTCTCGCGCCATCTAGGAACCATTAGTTGAAACAAATGTATCCATTTCATCATTTCTACTTAGTGCCCACGTGTTTATTCACGGATTAATCGAAAATAAAATTCAGGTAAGTTGGTTAGTTGTAAAAGAACTAAGATTGTGAATATTTTTCCTTTATTTTGGTTTTCATGTCAGAACATATCAAGTTCCAAATTAGGAACAATGATCATTAGGGAAAAATTAATAAGTTCGTCATGTGGAACAATGAGCACTTCTAGTACGTAATAGACCGTCATTGATTTTTTTCTTTCAGTAAAGTTATGGATGATTTATACCCAGCGGTAGCGAAGATGAAAATCTAAGCAACTGACATGATGATTTTATACCTAACCGAGACACCGAAGACGATGTGTCTAGTGATGACGAGGTGTCTAGCGATGAAGGAGGTATTTCAGAAGATGATGAGCCACTGAGAAATTTATCTGCTAAGAAAAAAAGATGGACTGAAATGAGAGGAGATCAAAGTACATCATCCCATCCACAGTTTACATCACAAAACACAGAAGAGGAGCCGAAGGTAGGGAGACCCATTCATTATTTTGAGAAGTTTTTTTCAAACGATTTATTAGATTTGAAAGAACAGGGCAATTTGTATGCTTGTCAGGTTAATCCTAATAAACCTCTCTTATTTAAACTAAACAAAACTGCCATTACTACACAGACAGGTATCCCACTGCTTCACAAGGCGCTGTATACCGGTATCGTACCATTCCTCTGGCTGTTGATGGAACCATGTCAAAATGGTCTAAAGACAGATCCGGACTGTAAGGGGGGTTCTGTGATATCTCCCACCTCATCCGTGCTATCTGTGACGTGATGATGTTAGCGATACGCGGACGAGCGTTATCGTGAAGGAGGATCACGGCTTCCGTAAGCATCCCAGGAGGTTGGTTCTTTATGGCTGTACGCACACGAGTTTCACTGTATCGGACAGCATTGATGTTAACATGAGGGTCTTTAAATTCAAGAAGTAATGGTCCATGGTGATCGGTCTTGGACACTCCAAAGATACGACCTACCATACAACGAATGCAGATTCTACGAATATCACGAGTCAACTGTCACAGCAGACACATACATTACCGGCAGCGGTCTTATGCAACTTTCTGGTTATAGGAAAAGTAACATTGTGCTACAGTGTTCGAACGCTGTATATATATATATATATATATATATATATATATATATATATATATATATATATATATATATCCAATTTCGGTTTACCAAGACATCGCCTTTATTGGTGCAAACTGCAGAATACCACAAGTTGCGCTATTTATATATCTAGGAAAAGGTGGAGGAAATAATAACAATTCATTTGAATAATAACGAGAATCTTCCAAACGATCGTAATGATACCTATAAAGATAAATTATTCAAACTTCGACCCTTTCTTGACCACTTACAGCAAAATGTTCCAACCAAGCACGCAAATGATGTGTATAGACGAGAAAATAATGCCGTTCAAAGGGATGTCATCACTGAATCAATATAACTAAAACAAACCAAATAAGTGGGGTTACAAAATGTTTGTGCGATAGTGGTGGTCTAATCCTTAACTTTCAAGTTTATGCTGGAAAGATACCACCAGCACCTGGAAAAGCAGATATAGGTGCCAGTGGAAATATAGTATTTCGTCTCACATCTACTATTCCAAAAAAAAAAAAACAAAATCATTTGTTATTTTTGACAATTTCTTCACTTGTCACCATCTTGCATAAAGACGGAATTTATTGTTTGGGTACAATAAAAAAAGATTGATTGAATTGCTGGTCTAAAATTTACCGACGACAAAGCTATGAAAAAAAAATGGACGAGATACATTTGAGGAATAAAGTACTATTGTGGACGACGTAACAATAACTGCTTTGAAATGGTTTGACAATAAAAGTGTTTGTTTAGCAAGTACCTTTTCTGTATCTCAGCCAACTGATATCGTCCAACGTTTCGATCGTAACAAAAACAAGAGTTGACGTTCAGCGCCCAAACATGATAAAACAATACAATCATTTAATGGGTGGAGTAGATTTGCTCGATGGACTGGTATCCTATTACAGAATAGAACCAAGAAGCCGAAAGTGATACTTGAAGATCTTTTTTCACTTCATTAACTTGGTTATAGTGACGGCTTGGATACGATACAAGTTGGACATGGTACAAGCAGGATTGCAAAAAAAAGATATTCTAGATTCCCTGGGTTTTCGTTGCGAGGATACAGAAGCTAATTTATCATTTAGGAAACGATCTGAATTCAAGAAAAGAGAAAGACCAAGTGGGAGTATCAATAGAGACTTTCAGGTGAAGCGACAGCCAATACCGCAATAAGACGTCCGCATAGACAAAGCAGGGCACTTCCTACTCGAAAAAGAACAAAGACAAAGGTGCAAAAAACCAACCTGTGGACTAAAAACATTTTATTGTGTAAAATGTGACGTATACCTTTGTATCAATAAGAAAAGGAGTTGCTTTGTAGATTCTCATATTTAGATGTGTGGACCACTGTACCAGAATTGGAACACAGTTTTTTTTTCTTGTAATGGTAAGATAATTTTTTTATTGACAAATCGATTTTGTCATTACTACAAAAACGTTCACCGCCAATTAGAATTTTTATTTCAGTATTATCTATATATGGACCTTGTAACAACCCTTTTTGAGTTGTATTAAAATATACCTTAATTTAAGGTCTTTCATTCGTTCTGTTGTAAATATAAGAAAAATTTTAATTATTGAAATATAGGTATGTGGTAGGCAACTTAATTTGCATATCTTTTTAGGGGTTTATAGTGCATACTTCTCAATGGTTTATACTACCTCTTTAAATTATTTTTCTAATCATTTTATTCGCGCATTACGTCATCGTGACTTAATTCTTTGCGCAAATCCTTTCGCGCACGACTACATGATCTAACTTCCAAAGCATCCATTTTTTCACTTCCTGATGAATGTTAAGAGAAGCAGAAAGTTTTTTTTGGGTTTTCCCTAAATTTAGTGAAAAGTGCCATTAATTTGATGGTAAGATATTTTAACGCATTATACAAAAAATTAAAACATTTGCTCTTTTCAGGCACTTTTACTTCACTTTTATTTTTTTTACTTTTACATTTAATTTTACCGCTTTGGATTACGCATTTAATTTTACTGTTGCGTACGTTTTCATTTTATGATTGCAATTTTTATTGGAAAATTTCAAGATAATGCATTAAACGGATTATTCAATTTCAAGAAGAAAATTTATAAGGATAATTCCAGTTTTGGGTGTGGTTTACAACGTAAAGCATTATTTCAACATATTACGCAATATCCATGCAAAGATGACATCACCTTAGTTGAAATTTCCGTAATCATTTAGATACCAGAGGTTATTACAAAAGTTTGTGTACAAGATTTTACAAACAGGTACTTAATATTTAATGATTATTTAGTAGTTTAAGGTTTTTACAATTAGTTTTTAAGATATATATTTTATTTAACCCTATCACTTTAAATATTTACTAAACATAGTTGATAAAATTTGTATTGTTAGCAACCTCGGTTTAGTTATTCCGAGCATTATAAAAAATAACGTCGTCCGAGATCATTTTTAATAGTTACATTGCAATTTTTTATATTGACGTTCAGTTGAAGAAAGCTAGCAGATTTTGTGGTAATTAAGCAAATCAAAAGAATGAACCCCCCTACAATAAACTACCGACTGGGACAAAGGCATTATTTGTGGTGAATGGTTAGTATCTCCAGTTAGTTTAACGATTTGTGCTTTTGGAGAACATTTTACATTTATTTCTTTATTTCTTCATTACATTATTAAATTTATTACACCACTTACTTTATAACCTTAAGAGGTTAAACAATTTCTTGCGGATCTGCTCGAAACTACATAACTGTGCAATCATTTCGTTTTTCGTTCCGTACTAAAGAACAGCGCACTCGACCACTAGATTCTACGTAAATATTTACAGAATTAAGCCGTTATGAAACGTTCCTCTAAGACAGAAATAACAATTACGAATTTTAATAATCACACAATCTTGTGGAATAATTCAAACTAAGTTGAAACAAGAAAATTTCCGGATATTACGTGGATATGTAGACTGGATCGCCTTTTCTTGTTTCCGTGTTTAGAATTAAATATTTTATCATCTGCAGTAGTATAGCTACCCCACTTCCTGCTCATATACAGATTTTACAGGTGTAAGTTAAACACCGAGATAGGGAATTACAATAAGTGAGACAGAGAGAATCTGTCAAGGTCAAATTTCATTGATTTCTGGTGATGTCCATTCTTGGAAATTTAAAGATAGGACCAAAGCCCATTGACCTTTTCTAAAGATCAAAGTCAAAGTTTATTGACCTTCACTGGTTATTCTTATAAATCTAAAAATAGAGCCAAAGTTCATTGACCCCAGAAGTTGGTGAATTCCCGAAAACGCCAAGGTGAGGAGCCAACGTTCATTGACTTTTGAAGGCCAAAGCTTATTGACCTCTAGAGGTGTCGTATTACATTCCGTAGAAATCTAAAAATAGAACAAGTTTTTAGGTAACCTCCACCAGCTCTTAGAAACAAACCACCTGTTTCTGAGAAACGGATTCTTCTTTTTGGTCTGTTAATGATCGGTTTTGATCTGGTTTTTGGAAACTGGTAGCAGTTTTTGCGAAACGGGTAGCAGTTTTGTCCTATTTAGAGCTGTTTTGAGCTATTTTGGGAAACTGGTACCTGTTTCCAGAAAAACAGGTCAAAATGGTATAAAATAGTGGTCGAACTGGTAATGGTATAAATTTTAAATAATGTAATAAAGAAATAGAGAAATAAGTTCTCCAAAACACACAAATCGTTATAACTAACTGGAGGTACTAACCATTCACCACAAATAATTCCTTTGACTCAAATCGGTAGATTAAATATAGGGCCAGTCTTTGATTTGCTTGATTACCACAACATCTGCTAGTTTACTTCCACAAAACATCAATATAAAAATTGCAATGTAACACTAATAAAATGATCTCGGACGACAAGTTATTTTCTAATTATATTCGGAACAACTAAACCGAGTTTTACACTAAAAATTTATCAAAATGTAAAAAATAAAAATATACTATGTTTATTAAATATATAAAGTGAAAGGTTAAATAAAATATATCTTAAAAACTAATTGTAAAACCTTAAAATACTAAAAAATCATTAAATGTTAAATACCTGTTACTAAATATACAAAATCTTCTTGAGAATCCCTGGTATTATAAAAATAATGCGGAATGCAAACCAAGATGACGTAATCCTTGTGTAATGTTGCGCTCAAGAAACATATAGAAAAAGATCAATAACCCTTGACCATGACACATTCTCTCCCACTTATTGTAATTATGTCATCTGTCTCCCTCTTACACATGTATATTCCCATTGTTAGGAAGAAGTGAGATTTAAGAATCACCCTATACATACATATATATATATATATATATATATATATATATATATATATATAATCTTGTTACAGACCCATTTTAAAAGCAATGAACTTTGGACTCTCGTTGACCCAGAAAAGAGTAATGAAGTTTGACCTATTTTTAAGTGTTAGTAAACATTGACCTAGAAAAAGGTCAATGAACGTTGACGTTGAATTTTAAATTTCGCGCCAAAAAGGTAGCCTTGACCTTGTCACATTCTTACACTTATTTCTTTATCTATGTGTCCTTTTTACACGTGTAAATCCCATAGCTATACTACTGACAGTTTATTTTATTATTAAATAGTGAACACCTAATAATTTGATTGTATAATCATTTCCTGCAACAATGTGATTTTGGTATGTGTTGTCAGTCAATACAATGTTATTGGTTAACCAAATGTAGTATTGTATTGATAAAGAATTACCACGTCGGAATTCTAAACAGTAACTAAAAGTTGGTTATTCAACCGTTTTAGACAATTTTTTATAATAATGTTATTCAAAAACTAACTACCACTGATGTTTTCCTAACATTTAGTCAAATCTATAGCCAAATTTACGATGAAATGGTTGTACCAATGTACTTATTTTTACAGGTTAAAAACAAAAATTTGAATACCTGTTAACTGTCGCTGAGTTTTCGGTATTGGTAATGTCATGCTATTATGCTCATGTGGAACTTTATCATTATATTCCGAAGATCCAATTGGTACATCTTGATCAGAACTCACACCTGAAGAACTATTATCGGCATCTTCAAGTATACTATCTCTAGCCTTCTTTAAGAAATCGTCCGGATATGATTTAGAAGATTTCAGCATTGTTCTTCCGCGTTGGATTTCTTCTACACTAAAACTGTGTGGTACGGAACTACTACCTGAACTACTGCCACTGAAATGATTTAATACAGTGATATTCACTTATGCCAGTTACAATAGTTACCTCGTATTACTATTTCCACTATTTTCAACAGGATGTAGGTGTACTGCGGTTAGCCTATTTGAGATTTTATTAATAGGTTTATGTTCTTCCTCACTTTCGCCGTCGGAACCACTGCAGCTGTAGTCGGGTTCTGGAATTGGAGGTGGTGCACCCGTTTGAGGTAAAATTACCATATTGTTAGGTTGAGTGTTGTTAGTTAGACGTTTTTTCCTCTCACGTGAACCTTGAACATTTATTGACAATTAATATGGTCACAGGAAAGCCGTTTCAAAATTAGTACGCCCTGTTCAATGATTCCAAAAATCTCATAGATCTTACCATTGATCAAGGTCATAAAATATACCAGTTACAGATCGTATTAAATGTGAAATTGTATTGACCATTCACAAAATGACGCATGATTCTGTAGTATTGGAAATAAAATAAATTGGCCATGCGTTAAGGTATTTCATTACAAAGCTAAATAAAATAAATCACTCGTAGAAGCAGGACATCTTCCCCCCAACACTGTTTTTCTTAACTGGGTTTTAATTACATTTTGAGGTTAAGTATGCGACATCGATTTTCACAATGTCAAGGTCGTTAGGTTCAAGATCCCCTCTCTCTCATCCAAGAGCCTTAACTCTAAGGCTACTAACGAGGTGTCATTAGCTACGACAGTTTAATCAACGATAACATATTTTACGTGTAAACAAATAAACATAAACATAACACTTGTTAACAAATTTTTCCACGCACGTGCGCACACGCGCGCGCCCTCACGCATGCACGCAACCAGTCATGAGTTAAAAATAAATAATCTTTAAATATTTAAACATTAAGAATTTGTATACTTTTCAACTAGTTTGACCACGTTGAAGTAATTTACACCTCATTATATTTTTATGCGTAAAAGTGTTTAATGTTTTTTGTAATTTTTATTTCAGGGCTCTTGAGGACATGAAATGCGTTGTTAGTCATCTATATCAAGAAATTCTGTAGCTAGTCACATTTAGCCGATAACGATGGAGCTGTTGGATGAGACTGGAAAGTAATGACCTTGATGACTAAGATTTGATCTTGGCCTTGGAGAATTTCACGCTGTCATTAGAAAGCAATTAAAATCCGATTAAAAAAAGTTGGAATGGCGAGGGAAAGGTGTTTGCTTCTATCATTTTAAAGCAGAAATCAAAAATGCAATATCATTCATTAGTTTACCTGCGGTAGAATGCGAACGAGAAGCTCTTATAGGTTGAGCATATGGATTGCTATTTTTGCCAGGTAGTGTAGAAGTGTTAACAGGTTTGAAGGTAGAACTAGTGCGCATGCTATGTGATTTGCGAACTTGTGTCCTCGATGAGTGTGACGGTAAGCTTCGAGATCGATAACCAACAGTTTTCATGTCTTCAGGTGAAGCATATAATTTAGCACTCGTCGTTGGTCTAAATGAAGATGCTACACCTGAACGACAGTTTTATAAAGGCCATTACAAAAGAAAAAACTTAAACTTACCTTCTTCACTCATATCTTTATTAGCTAAACTATCATACTCAGACGATAAACCGCGCGAAATATCGACCTTAATTAATTGTCCTATTGGGGGTGGAGGTGGGGGATGATTCGGAGGCGGTAGTATATTTCTATTCGCGCCAAGCGAAGTTACATCTTCCTGACTGCGATGACCTTTAAACGGAATACCGTTCTGTACAAATATTTCTTGATTAGCTAAATCTGGCGTGCTATGAAAATCTCTTCGCAGCTCATTTCCGACACTAAATAATTGTGAAAAACGTACTTTAGCGCTCTGAAATACAAACTTTAGTTTTCTGTAAAATACAAATAAGATAAACTCACTTTACTTTTGCTTCTTTTCATCTCCGCAACACTTGCATACACTCGATTTGAAGATTTTGCAGGAGATCCAGGTTGGTTAGTACCGCTTTGGAAATGCGAGCTACTCATCAAATTACCGCTTTCACCCCGTTGCCTTTTGAAAAGTTCTTGTAATTCGGCTGTGGTAATACGACTAGAAGTGGGGCGTTGACGAATTGACGCTGTTCTTGGTTGTACAGGTGTAGAACTATTCGGTGTCGATTGGTGTATCGATTCTGCTGAACTAGATTTGGTCATATCTTCATTATCTTCTTTTTCTCCACCTGCCTCTAAACCAGCAACCATACTTTTAGCACGCGCTCTTCCCACCGTTAACGTTGTCTTTGGATCTCTCCTAGGTGGCAAAGGTGCATGTATTGCACGACCATAAGTTCCACACTGATAGTTCATTTTACGAGGTAATGTTGCACATTGCCTATTTATAGGTACTTCCATAGTACCACCAGGAAGTGCTACTGTTGATTTACTGCTAGGTAAAATTCCAGTTGTTTGTGGAATTCCTAGAGATACAACAGTCATTGAAACTAAATCTCCCGATTTTCTTATTAAATCTACGACATGTTCATGCGACGCTGAAGACACATCTTCATTATTGATTTCTAACAGAAAATCGCCTTTTCGTAACCCCGCCCGGTCTGCAACTCCACCTGGATCTACGTCATCTAAATATTGTAATGCCGGAAATTTTTCCGAAGGCGTTAATTCCATTAAAGGCGATGTTGCTTTAGCTCCGCGTAGGATAAAACCAAAACCTTTACGACCTCTATGTAAAATTACGGCTCTCGGTTCCGCGGGTAGTGCAATATACCTAAAATATGAATGGGAGAGAGAAGAAATGGGTTAAGTGTTACTTACGTTTTTTTCAGCCGTGGTGCTGTGGCAAAATGCTTCGTAGAAGTTTCTCTTCTACCAGCTACTCTATTACTACTGTTAGGCCTGCTTGGTGGTTTACTATCTCGTGCTATCATCATCATTGGTGCTTGTATATTGTGATGACGTAATCGAACTTCTTGTATACAGTGTGGTGGGAATAAGCCACTTTTTCCTCCACCTCCAGTTCTAATTGTTCCTTCAAGGTAACCATCATCCGATGCGCCTGTAACTATCGTTTCGTTAAGACTGGATCAGGGATTGAATTAAAACTTACCTTCAATAATATCACCTTCACGTATATCAAGATGCCCGTCTAAATTTGATGTATAGGTTTCGATGCAGACAACGGTTGCACCAGGCATAGATACGCTACCATTTGTGGTGTCCGAATTAGCAGTACCGACGCCGGAACTATCACTTATAATATCACTAGTATCCCCTAGGCTTTTTTCTGTAACACCCAGTGCGAGCACTGAGTAAATCCATTTTTAATAATTCAACATGTTTACAGTTTAGGCATTAATTTGTGATAATTTGAAGAAATCTAATCAGCCATTCATTTGGTACATATAATTAGATAACATACGCAAACGCAATGCACATATACATGCCTTTCGATATTTGTTGTAAACATATTTATAATAAAGTAAAAACAAAGTACGTACCAGTTACAATACTTGCTGTATCAGTCTCATGGCCAGCACGTACACTTCCTTCGCTTAAGCTAGAACTTGCCGAGCTGAAAGGGGCTGAGGAACGGTCACTAGGACATGGAGAGGGAGGTAAGGCAAGGCAGCTCATCGAAGGGGCTCTAGGCAGCCAACCTATAGCGGACCGCCGCTTCGGATTATAACTTGGAGGACCACGAAATGGGACTGGAAAGATAGCTATGATTCTAAAAATCTGATTTTCAAAATATCTTATTTATTATGTTTAGTGTGTATGTCAAAGTTGCATAAAAGCTTATTAATGTTGTTAAATAAATAAAAAATAAATTCGTACTATACAAAAGTATTTAAATGATAAAAAATAAAATAGATGAAGGAATTATGGGTTATATACAAGAATAGGTCCTGAAATTTTACTCACGACTTTATCTTGCCTACGTACAGACAATTACGTGCAGATTTTATAATTGTTGTAATGCGTGCAATTAGTTGTTACTCTAAACGATTAAGTTGAATAAATAAATAGTTGTGAACATAAAAATTTGTGATTTTTTCCAATTTTAAAATAGCATAAAATAGTTGTATTCCAGCTAAGTGCTTTTCAAAATCAGCACCTTTCCCTTCATGTGGAAATAATGCCTAAACCTGGCAAAGCCCATTATCATTCTTGTTTCCTGAGTATAATTGAATATAACAATTATGATGAACAGCTTCATGTTTGTGGTTTATGTTGTAAACCTAAGAAATTATCAATATATGATTGTGTAAATGTATTTTCTAAATATTTTAATCGGTAATGATGAGTTAATTAAAATGTATAATATTTTCATTTCACAAATGACCACTGCAACTTACTAATTTAGAGTTTTAATTATCATGTGATGCAATAAATGAGTTTAACAATATTCAACTGATAAAAGTACTTCTCTAGGTTTATAAATTACTATAATCGGTTGGTCATTTGTATCTCACATCATTATTTATGTGCCGTGACCAGTTTGACCAATCTTTATTATATTAATATAACCTATCCGATTTATTTGTAACAACCATTAAACCAAACAGGAAAATAAAAATTGGTGAAGTTAGAGTTACGGGTCAGATAATAAAAAAACTGGTCAGAAGACGTGGTTAGGCTGATATTGTATATTTTCAACACCATTTTAAAAATTCCTACTTTACCATCATGTGGAAAGAGGCTAATTATGGTGCCTAAATCTGGCGAAGATCTTAGTAAAGTCCCAAACAAATTTCTTATGTAAGCAATTGAACATATTATTTCGGTAAATAACTACGTTTGACCAACTACATATACTGTTTACCACAGCAAGAAATGTACATCAGAGCAAATGCCGTTGCACTGCTACCTTTTTGGATATCTTATTGCAGGATTCAGTCACCTTCTTAGTATAAACATATGTACGCTAAGCTAGCTCTGGGAAGTGAGTTAGTACGTACATCGGCCAATTGCGAAGTCTCAACATAAGGTAAAGTCTTAATCGAAAACGCGGCGGGCGCCGCTTGACCATTATGATGGGAAAATGTTAAACGCGCAGATTTCAGAACCAAACAGGGGCACAAGTACGTGTTCCACACTTCTGTACCCCTGGTTTAACAAAAATGAGCAAATAGCTCTTTAAACTCATAATGTCCTAATACAAAAAGTTTGCCTCAATTTACGCCGATTTCAGAAGTAAACAGGGTCATAGATTCCTCTTCCGGACTTAAGAATATTTGACACAAGAAAGGTTTGTTATGCTTAGAATCAAAAGAACTTAAGAATTAGGAAAGAACAGAAGACCAAAGTATTAGGTAAACAAATACCTCTTCAAACTTATGATGTCCTGATAAACAATTTTTACCTCGATGGTTGTCACAGTCGGGTTAGACAGATTTCAGAACCAAACCGGGGCAAAAGAGCGTGTTCCACACTTCTGTACCCCTGGTATAAAAAAGGTGAGCAAATAGCTCTTTAAACTCATAATGTCCTAATACAAAAAGTTTGCCTCAATTTACGCCGATTTCAGAAGTAAACAAGGGCATAGATTCCTCTTCCGGACATCTGAATATTTGACACAAAAAAGGTTTGTTATTCTTAGAATCAAAAGAACTATAAGAATTAGGAAAGAACAGAAGACCAAGGTATTAGGTAAACAAATACCTCTTCAAACTTATGATGTCCTGATAAACAATTTTTACCTCGATGGTTGTCACAGTCGGGTTAGACAGATTTCAGAACCAAACCGGGGCACAAGTACGTGTTCCACACTTCTGTACCCCTGGTATAAAAAAGGCGAGCAAATACCTCTTCAAACTCATAATGTCCTAATACAAAAAGTTTGCCTCAATTTACGCCGATTTCAGAAGTAAACAGGGTCATAGATTCCTCTTCCGAACTTAAGAATATTTGACACAAAAGAGGTTTGTTATTCTTAGAATCAAAAGAACTATAAGAATTAGGAAAGAACAGAAGACCAAAGTATTAGGTAAACAAACACCTCTTCAAACTTATGATGTCCTAATACACAACTTTTGCCTCGATGGTCGTCAGTCGGGTTAGACAGATTTCAGAATCAAACAGGGCCACAAGTACGTGTTCCACACTTCTGTACCTCTGGTGTAAAAAAGGTGAGCAAACACCTCTTCAAACTCGCGATGTCCTAATACACAAAGTTTGTCTCAATTTACGCCGATTTTGGAAGCAAACACAGGCATAGATTCCTCTTCCGGACATCTGAATATTTGACACAAAAAAGATTTGTTATTCTTAGAATCAAAAGAACTATAAGAATTAGGAAAGAACAGAAGACCAAGGTATTAGGTAAACAAATACCTCTTCAAACTTATGATGTCCTAATACAGAATTTTTGCCTCGATGGTCGTCACAGTCGGGTTAGACAGATTTCAGAACCTAACAGGGGCACAAGTACGTGTTCCACACTTCTGTACCCCTGGTTTAACAAAAATGAGCAAATACGTCTTCAAATTTATGATGTCCTAATACACAATTTTTGCCTCGATGGTTGTCACAGTCGGGTTAGACAGATTTCAGAACCAAACAGGGGCACAAGTACGTGTACCACACTTCTGTACCTCTGGTGTAAAAAAGGTGAGTAAATACCTCTTCAAACTCGCCATGTCCTAATACACAAAGTTTGCCTCAATTTACGCCGATTTTGGAAGCAAACACAGGCATAGATTCCTTTTCCGGACATCTGAATATTTGACACAAAAAAGGTTTGTTATTCTTAGAATCAAAAGAACTATAAGAATTAGGAAAGAACAGAAGACCAAGGTATTAGGTAAACAAATACCTCTTCAAACTTATGATGCCCTGATAAACAATTTTTACCTCGATGGTTGTCACAGTCGTAGGGTTAGACAGATTTCAGAACCAAACCGGGGCACAAATACGGGTTCCACACTTCTGTACCCCTGGTGTAAAAAAGGTGAGCAAATACCTCTTCAAACTCGCGATGTCCTAATACAGAAAGTTTGCCTCAATTTACGCCGATTTCAGAAGTAAACAGGGTCATAGATTCCTCTTCCGGACTTCTGAATATTTGATACAAAAGAGGTTTGTTATTCTTAGAATCAAAAGAACTATAAGAATTAGGAAAGAACGGAAGACCAAGGTATTAGGTAAACAAATAACTGTTCAAACTTATGATGTCCTAATACACAATTTTCGCCTCGATGGTTGTCACAGTCGGGTTAGACAGATTTCAAAACCAAACAGGGGCACAAGTACGTGTTCCACACTTCTGTACCCCTGGTATAAAAAAGGTGAGCAAATAGCTCTTTAAACTCATAATGTCCTAATACAAAAAGTTTGCCTCAATTTACGCCGATTTCAGAAGTAAACAGGGTCATAGATTCCTCTTCCGGACTTCTGAATATTTCAGACAAAAAAGGTTTGTTATGCTTAGAATCAAAAGAACTATAAGAATTAGGAAGGAACAGAAGACCAAGGTATTAGGTAAACAAACACCTCTTCAAACTTATGATGTCCTAATACTCAATTTTTGCCTCGATGGTTGCCACAGTCGGGTTAGACAGATTTCAGAACCAAACAAGGGCACAAGTACGTGTTCCACACTTCTGTACGCCTGGTATAAAAAATGCGAGCAAATACCTCTTCAAACTCATAATGTCCTAATACAGAAAGTTTGCCTCAATTTACGCCGATTTCAGAAGTAAACAGGGTCACAGATTCCTCTTCCGGATTTAAGAATATTTGACACAAAAGAGGTTTGTTATTCTTAGAATCAAAAGAACTATAAGAATTAGGAAAGAACAGAAGACCAAAGTATTAGGTAAACAAATACCTCTTCAAACTTATGATGTCCTAATACACAATTTTTGCCTCGATGGTTGTCACAGTCGGGTTAGACAGATTTCAGAACCAAACCGGGGCACAAGTACGGGTTCCACACTTCTGTACCCCTGGTATAAAAAAGGTGAGCAAATAGCTATTTAAACTCATAATGTCCTAATACAAAAAGTTTGCCTCAATTTACGCCGATTTTAGAAGTAAACAGGGTCATAGATTCCTCTTCCGGACTTCTTGAATATTTGACATAAAAAAGGTTTGTTATGCTTAGAATCAAAAGAACTATAAGAATTAGGAAGGAACAGAAGACCAAAGTATTAGGTAAACAAATACCTCTTCAAACTTATGATGTCCTAATACACAATTTTTGGCTCAATGGTTGTCACAGTCGGGATAGACAGATTTCAGAACCAAACCGGGGCACAAGTACGGGTTCCACACTTCTGTACCCCTGGTGTAAAAAAGGTGAGCAAATACCTCTTCAAACTCGCGATGTCCTAATACAGAAAGTTTGCCTCAATTTACGTCGATTTCAGAAGTAAACAGTGTCATAGATTCATCTTCCGGACTTCTGAATACTTGACACAAAAAGGTTTATTAATTTTAGAATCAAAAGAACTATAAGAATTAGGAAAGAACAGAAGACCAAGGTATTAGGTAAACAAATACCTCTTCAAACTTATGATGTCCTAATACACAATTTTTGCCTCGATGGTTGTCTGAATACTTGACACAAGAATGGGTTGTTAATTTTAGAATCAAAAGAACTATAAGAATTAGGAAAGAACTAAGATTGAACCAGTCACCCTTCAAATAGTCCTTTTGACTATCTTATATACAAGAATAGGTCCTAAAATGTACTCATGACTTTATCTTGTCTAGGTGTAGATTTTATAATTTTTGTCATACCAAAAATCTGTAACGGAAATCCACGGTGTGTCAACGGTACAGGCGATCATCTGACAAAAATGTGCCCAAGAAAAACTCGTAATAGTTCAGTAAAATGATCGCAACACCATCCTGGCAACTGCAAAGGTTGTGAAACGTACAAAGATCTACAAAAGAAAGGGTACCCAACTCTCAGAGAAAAACCTAAAGTTATACCTGTATCAATAATTGAAAATTCACTAAATATTTAACCAGCCCTTAACTCTCTCGACATAACTGAAAAAACAAGTAAATAATCTGTACATCAATACAGCGTATAACAAGTTAAAGTGTTACAATCCCAGTACCAATCACATCTACAAGTACCATCATCTAATAATAACATTCTTGAACAAATGATGGAATGTATGGACCAATGTTTCACCTTCAGGTGACTCTGTTCCAAACTAAATGTCGAAAACCTCAAAAATGAAGTCCCATATCAGATGAGTCCACCAATCAAGAAAATAAAAATTTGTGAAATTAGGGAAGTAATTACTAAAGATAAAAAACACCAATTTAAGACGGGCCAAAAACTAAACAGAAGAGGGGTTAGGCTGATATTGTATATTTTCCCTTCATGTGGAAATTATGCCCAAACCTGGTAAAGATTATTATCATTCTTATTTCCTGAATGTAAACAAATACAACAGTAATGGTTAACAGCTTCATGATTCATGATAAAATCTTCAATAACTTCATGTCTAACCTAATAAATTATCAATGAATGATTTGTAGATGTATCTGAAAATGTAGTCGACATTGATGAGTTAATTAAAATGACCACTGCAACTTACTAATTTATTTAATTATCATGTGATACAAAAAATAAATTTAACAATATCAAACTTATTATATTGTATCTCACATCATTATTAATGTACCGTGACCCTCAAACATACTTAATTATCGTAACGAGTTTTGCCAATCCTTGTTATATTAATATTACCTAGCGGATTTATGTGGAACATCCATTAAAACCAAACAGAAAAATAAATTAGGGAGACCTTTATTAAATTAAACATAAAAATACCAAGTTAAAACCTCATTACGGACCAAATAATGGCAAACTGGGTACTTTCCGATCATGTGGAAAGTGGCTAAAACAATTATGGTGTCAACGTATGTTACGTTACCGCTTAGCAGACTAAATGATTTATAAAATGAAAATTTAAATTATTGTGCAAAAGTAAAATATAAAGAGCCATTCAAAATTAAAGATTACGTGAGTGTTCGATTGGAAACAAAATCAACAAAGAAAAATGACAAGGTCATTGTGGTTAAAGGTTCACTATGAGTAACATAAATGGAACTAGTCAAACGCATCAATAACCAACGTTACTCTCGTTATTGAGAACGCACAAATTAATACAGCAAAAGACACAAATTAACATAGACAACTTAATTACACAAACTATTAATCGTACACTTCAGTTTTGAAACACATATCAATGTATGCTGGTTAATATCTTACGTGTTAATGTTCAAGAGGCGAATCTTTTAATTAGTTTACCAAATAGAAAAAAATACAACCAACCCACTTGAACACACAATGGAATTTCATATACAAGGCTCCCAATGGCTTCAACAATGTGCATACAAAAAAAAATGATCTTACTTATCGATGTTCAGAAGTTGTTAGCGAGATGCCATCCTTTGTAGTGATATCGCAAAAATGTGTGGACTGACTTCACTTTACGCACATTAAACGAAGAACGTAACAATATTACATTTACCCAGCTACGTAACTAAGTATATTTATAGAATCAATGGTTACATTAGTTCACTCGAACAAACTTTTACTTTGAAAGTCACATGGGGTATGTCCTAAGCGACAAATAACTGTCAGCACATTAATTGATTAATTTACGTAGTTCCACTATGTACATCTATTGATTACTATAACTGTAAACTATAGTGATATATAAGAAAACAAAAGATTTGTGAGTGTACTTCAATTTAACAAAACGACAGTTATGGTTATGGTTTAATTGCGAAGCGATCTCTAGAGCTCCGTGTAACTATTATATAGTGAGATTTTGCTACAAATCCGGAACAGTTTTTCGCCGCTTTCTTTTACAACAAACTCCACTACTCGATGATGTTCTATACGAGAGAAAAATATTTTGATCTATTTTTCAAAAAAAATCACTCTGTAATGCCGACCGACTCTTATTTCAATTCGTGTAGCCGATCTTCCACACGATATATGTGACACCAAGTCCTAGAAAATTAAAATCGAGTAAATTCAACTTAAGCCTTCAAGCTTTCAACATTCTGTCTTGGATTTCATTAAAAAAGATCTTTTGCTGCACTACTCTCCTACACTACGTCAAACAACGAAAAACATACGAAATGTAAGCCGTATTTCCGGTACATATCGTCAAACTTCAACAAAGTTAGAATGTTTCCGCTCTCACAACCAATATATTGAAACGTAAAGATTACAGGAAAACTTTATGCATCAAATGTAATGTTGAAGGCCGTTCAGAACATAAGGTAAAATTGATATTATCATTGAAATAAAAAATAATTATTCACTAAAGGTAATTAGATCACCGATTAATGAATGTTTACATAAACAGCAATAAGTAATTTATCTTAAAAAATTGTAATACAATTAAAATAATTCTGAATGGCATTTATACATAACAATGCAGGTCTAAGATAAAAATTAGATAACTTATCCTAGTTTATCTATCGGTTTTGAAGTCTCGTGTTTAATCCTGGAAACGAGCCATTTACTTAGTGACAAAATAATTTCTACAACTACTACCGATATCATTTCATTCCGTTAATTTTAAATTCCATATTGTAAAATAGTTGTGGACAAAGAGTTAATTATCATTGCTCTAGCTTGTATCTAAAAGTTTACATAAATAACTTTGTCACATACAGTTAAACCCCGACTTCCTTATTTTAAAGATTTAAATTGGAAGAATTAATTGAAATATTTAATTGCCTCTAAAGAGATAGTTGAATTTTAAGTATAAAAAGTAATACTTTATACCGAATGGTTTATTTTAATGTGGCAAAAATTAATTTCATACTTACAATACCAAACAACGTTGCTAATTATTTTATTTTAATTAATGCAAGTAGTGACGTCTCTGACAATGTCCATTAATTTCTGGGTTTCCCGACAAACCCCACTATTACTGTACGCAAAGGTGCATATGAGGCTCACATTAAGCGCTGCTTGAAATTTTGTACAAGGTGTTGTAATCCATCTCCACATACTCGTAGGTAAAGTCCACTTTGGGCGTTCACATAATTTAATTTCAATTGATAATTACTTGCTCTAGCAATAGTTTGGTATTTAATTTAGACTAGTAGTATAAACTCTACAGTTACTGTCGCGCGGACTCACCCTACTTAAGCGATAACACAAGATAAACGTGAACATTTAGTTAATAGAAATAAAGCGTGTATTTTGAATTTCATTCTTCAATCATATCACTAACATGTAATATACGTGTAAAGAAACTGAGAGTAAGCTTAAACAAAATATCCGTGAGCCTTTGCGTCATCCTGATCTCTTAACGCCCTAATTATTGATTTCAGAAATATCTTAACGAACCGACCGCACCAGGCTATGGAAAAGTCCTTCACCCCGATACCCAGAACCATGTCTGATAGACCTCGTATCATTGTAGTGGCGTCTAAGTCCGTTTTCGGAAGTCCTGGAGATGAGCAACTCATACCGCTGGCCCTCCCCAGAGCTGCTGATCCCGTCGCCTAGTTTCAAATATTTAGTAAAATACCTTATAATTTTTATTCGTAATAAATATAATTTTCAGATGTGTGTTTGTGATGTGTATAGCGTTAACGATTAATCGACTATCAGGGTTTATAATAATTGTTTATTTTTGTTAAAATAGATTACAATAGCCGAACGAAGTGAAAAAACTAGACTAGTACTAGAACATAGCAAGATAACTGATCGTAGAGTTGAATTTTGCTGGAATGATGCAACGGTATGTTGATAATGTTTCTCTTTCTGGATTTTTCTAATGAAGCTACTTTTGAATAAAATGGTTGATGTTAATCCCCACTGAGTGAGATATAGTAACAACTAATATTTCCGAAAATCAGTGCCTGGGTTGGAATTATAATAATTTATTGTTCAAAATACGTTGATGTTTAATGATGAAGGAATACCTGCAATACAAGCACTAATTACTGAATATTATCTGGGAAGGTGGATTGGTCTAAGCGATACATTAAAATGGACACGAATGGCAACTAACACGACGCCTCTTGACTTAAATTTATTGGCGATATTCAAATTTCGTGCTCCACCCCCACAATGTGGATTATTTCGTGAAATAACCGTAAAATTTTTTTGCGATTACAGCGCCATGTCACCCATCGAAAAAACTCTTTGGTCTCTGTGATTGTGATCACAACGGCCACCTTGAACACAAAATCAAACATCAAAACGACCAGCTCGACCACAAAGGCAGCTGGTTCTTATAATTACAAAGGGTTCATTTATCACAACAGGCACCAGTTTCTGTAATCACAACGACCATTTGCCTATAATCACAATGGCTACTGGTTTCTGTGCTCACAACTGCCGGCTTCTATCATCACAACGGCCACCTAGATCACAACGGCTACACGTTATTTTGATCGTAACACCTACCTACGAATTTTAAACAATTGCAGGATGGTTTGTAGTGGGTACCTTGTATAAGAAGTGACACACTACTTTTTTACTAATTTTAATATTGGTTTGCATAAAATGTGAGTAAATTTCTGTAACAGATCCAGACGTAAGCATGGTCATTGGGACTGTTTTATTAGCTTAAATGATAAAAATAAATTACTAGATCGAATTCGTGATCCAAAGCAAAAAAAAAGCAAATAAATAAATAAAATAAACAAATAACTGGCTCTAATTTGTAATCGAAATTCTAAATGAAAGTAATTAAATAATTTCTTTTCTCAAATAAATAATAGCAAGTCGCGTTAGGGAACAATCTAATCTAAATACAAGTAGAAAGGTACTGAATAGGTTTTATCGGTTTAAATATTACTAATAAACAAAAATAATAATAATCTAAATAGTAGAATTTTGTCAAGTATAACTGTACAAAGGATGTGACTATACAGGGCAGGCCCGTATTAAGTGGTAAGTTTTTGAACATTTTTCTCTTTGTTTTTCAAATTTGAAGGTTGATCCAATTTTTATTTTTGGTACTATATGTGATTCTAAGTTTGATTATAACAGTGTGTTGCATATTGTCTTATACAATATTTTTCCTTGACTGAAAATTCAAAATTCAAGCTAACTTTTACCTTTGTTATTATGTTTGATCTTAATTGTAAGTATTTAATGCTAAAAGTAAACAATTAATGTTGGGAGAGCTAACAGGGCCATTATCCTTATTTATTGTTACCTTTCAATTGAATAAAAAAAAGAAACTTAGAGGATGGAAACGTTTAAGTTGTCACGGTTCGCGACAATAATAAAACAGATTTGATAAATAAATATTAAATTAAATAACAAAGAAATAATTATAACTCGGAAAGCTAAATTAAAAATAATTGAATCATTTGGTCGCAAATAAATAACAGCAAGTCCCGTGACAGGCGCGAGAGCCAGGAATCGCGTAGGGCGCAATCTGGTTGAAACGTGATGTGATTAAAGGGTATGTAAGTGAAAAATGTATATGTATATATGTACATTTAGATATACATACAGTAAGTATACACTCTATTATTTATATCTTTCTTGCCTCTGTCCACATTTCTACTTCTGACTTCCTTACGTGTCAAGGCAGCAGACAAATAACTGTCCGGTTGTAGGACGATACCGTTAGTAGGGACTGCTACATCGTCCGGGGCACGATTTGGCCAGTAACCGGTCTGCTCGCTATGGCATTACTCAACAGAACGATACAATTGCCTCGGATGGACCAGGCTACATGTGGCGGTTAAGGTCGAAAGAAACAGGCCCCGTTGCTACCGACTGTGCAAGGAATGAATGGCGAGTAGATACGTGGAATGTTAGAGGTATGCATAGTAAATAATTTGAAATTGCGAATGTAATGTACGAAAGACCCCTTGATATTCTGTGTGTATCGGAGACAAAGAGCAAAGGAAAGGACGCTGTGGAGATGGAGGATGGCAGCCTAGCACTACGATCCGGAGTTGAGACTGACGTGCATGACACAAAAGGAGTCGGGGTGATCGTAAGTGAAAGAGCGAAAAGATGTGTTAAAACATTACGAATTGGTATCTTCCCGGGTAATATGGGTTAGAATTAATGCGGAGTTTCGAAGAATTTTTCTTATTGCATGCACACCGGTGAATGGAGAAAGAGACCAGGAGCGTGAGAACTTCTGGAATGAAGTAGATAACGTGTTGAAGGTGTGTAAGCCAAACGAAAGAGTGATGATAGTGGGGGATATGAACGGAGACCAAAGAGGCAATGAGAATGGTGAACGCCTGGTGAACATCTGTGTGGAGAGAAGCCTGTTTGTATCCAATACGTGGTTTAAAAATAAAAATGTGCATATGTAGACATGGCAAAGAGGTGGATCTAAAAGTATGATAGACTTGATAGTGTATGATAGTGTATGATAAACCTGGTGAAAGACACCAAAGTAATGCGCGAATCGGAGTGTGGATCGAATCACGTTTTGGTTATATCGAGAGTGTGTTTAGGGCAGAAGTGGCCCTGGAGAAGGAAAACAAACGTAGTGCGACGTCCAGAATTAGGGTAGACAAACTAGTGGATAATAGTGCGAGAATGAAATACGAAGATGCTGTGAGTAAAGAGTTGAATGTGAATGAAACAGTGTAGAACGAACAAATAAGAGACACTGACGTTGAAAGTGCATGGTTAAGCTTGAAAAACTGTGTTGTCAATTGTGCTGTGCGAATATGTGGAAGGGCGACTGTAGGTAGACAGAAAAAATGTGCATGGTGGAATGAGTCGGTAAGAAAAAAGATGCGTACATGGCAATGATTGCTGCAAAAAATGAGATTGAGAAAAAGAGATTGTATGAGGTGCAAAAATTAAGAAACAAAGAAGCGAAGGAGGCAGTGAGAATAAGTAAAGAGGAAGTGATGGCCGTGGAAGGAGAGAAAATGCAGAATGATTTTGAGGGAAACAAAAAACCCTTCTGGAAATGGGTCAAAAATACAAAAACCTTGGCCCAAAACGGAACGCTGCAGGAGTGATGAATATGAGCAACGAAATAGTATGGGACGATTGTGAAGTGAGGAAATGCTGGAAAGAATACTTCGGAAAGCTGTACAGTAGTGTGGAAAATAAGGCTGCAGGATTAAATAAGGAGAATGTAGAAGGAATGGTGAATGAAACTGAGGATATTGGGATAAATGAGGTAGAGAAAACGGTAGGAAGGTTGTAAAACGGCAAGGAAGCAGGCGTAGATGAAATCGCTGGTGAAATGCTAAAGTATGGGGGTGCAAAACTTATACGAAGATTGTGTGAATTATTCAATGTATGCCTTATGTATGGAAAAGTGCCGAGCGATTGGAAGAGCGCGAACATTGTACCACTGTATAAGGGTAAGGGGAACAAGAGTGATTGCAAGAACTGCAAAGGAATAAGCTTACTCAGCGTGTCTGGTAAAGTATTTGGAAGAGTACGAGATTTGGGATGTGCAGGGTGGCTTCATGCTAGAGAGGGGTGTGTCGATCAGATGGTTGCTCTCCAGCAAGTGATGGAAAAGTGTTTAAGGCTAAAAAGGAAGCTGTACTGTGCGTTTGTAGATCTGGAGAAAGCATACGACAGAGTGAATAGCGAGAAGCTGTAGGAAATATTAAATGAATGTGGGCGTAAATAAAGGTCTAATAAATGGAATAAGGGCAGTATACAACGGTAGTCCGGGATGTGCTAGGGCGAGAGGAGGTGGAGTGAATACTTTAATATTGAGCAAGGAGTGCGACAAGGCTGTGTGTATTAAGTGACAATGCCGATAAGCTACAAACCGCTATGAGGAAGTTTGATACAGTTTGTGAGAGCATGGACCTAAAAGTAAACGTGAACAAAACTAAGATTGTGGTGGAAAGGAGAGTAGAGCATTTACTCTGCAAGATGAAATTGTGCAGCAAGTGGACGAGCTGGTATATCTGGGTAGAATGTTTACTGTAGATGGCACAATGGAGGGCGAGATTGGACGAAGGGCCAATGCTGGAAGCAAAGTGATTGGAAGTATGTGGACGTGAATGAGAAACGAAGCACGAGCCTAGCTGCGAAACGAGTAATCTATAATGGCGTGTTTGTCCCATTAGTACTGTATGGAAGTGAGACCTGGGTACGTCACAAAAACACGAAAGAAAAATAAATGCCATGGGTATGAGATTCATGAGAAGCGTATGTGGTAAAACGAGAAGGGACAAGATAAAGAATGAATAAATAATGACCGAGTATGGCGAGGAAAAGACGATGCTGGATAGATATAAAAGTAGTACATTACGTTGGTTTCGTCACATTGAGAGAATGAACAACGCAAGATTAAGGAAGCAAATATATGTGGGTGAGGTTAGAGGAAAGGCCCGACCTCGTAGGTCGCGTAAAACTTGGCTGAATGTAGTAGAATGTATGATAAAGGAAAGAAATAGAAGGAGTTTTAAAAATAAAAGGGCATGTCAGAGACAATGTATGAATCTTGCGGAAACTAGGGAGGTATACGGAGATAGGACAGTTTGGAGAAAGATTGTGAATAAAAAATAAATAAGAGGCAGGGATTGTTTTGCCTACCCCGCAAGAGAATGGCGTGAAGGTTGAGAAGAAATGACCTCACGCGTTAACCCCTTTAATGCACATCTTGTGTTCAAGATGTGCGTGGTCACCGACAATACATGAAATTCACTTCTTAGTATGGAGCCAATTTGTTTAGACGTTTTTCCAACAAAATGGGTGCTACTATTTCTACATGGCTTGGTCAAAATGAATGAGCTTGCCGATAATACACGAAATTCAGTGTTTGGGGATCAAGCTAATCCAATCCTTTAAACATTTTCCAAACGAGAGTGTTATATAAATTACGATTTTGACATCAAACTGTAATGTTCAAAATTTTTACACAATGTATGCACTACTCAGCGCCTAAAATTGATTGTGATCATACGTACGAATGACCATTATAAAACAAAATCAAGAGGGCTGTAGGCAATTCAAATTACAGTAGTCGTAGTAATTAGGAATGTTTGATCGCCGTTATGGACACGTTATGATCACAGAAGTACGAGACCGTTGTGATCAAACTGACCGTTGCCATCATAAGAAAGGGTAGCCGTTGTGATCAAAGTAGTCGTTGTGATCACAAGAACGGGTGGCCGTTGTGATCACAGTGGTTGTTGAGATCATAAGAACAAGTTAACACTGTAATCGAAGTGACCGTTTTGATCAGCGTCGCTTCAAGTAGAATGAAAGCTGTTAGTCGTTGATATTATAGTAGCCATAATGATCAATAATGTCTGTTCGTTGATATGATTAAGGTGGCCGTTGTGATCATTGACCATTGTGATCATGTCCTAACATCTGCCTCTGCAGTCTTATGGTCCAAGATTTGAAAATTCTTCACCGTCCGGTACACAAGGCGAGGGGGTCTCAATTGTAGCACTATTCAATTGCTTATTTAAGATAGTCAAATACATATTTTTATGTGTATCTAACACGAATTACAAAAAATCAGATATCAAATATTTGACTAATCTGCAACTAAAAATGATAGTTCCCGTTTAACATGTTACAGTTGAACCCCCCCAACACGCTAAGGATCACAATTTTCATAAAATAATAGTTAAAATAGAACAAAAACGTATGTTGTAATGCTGCTATTAAAATATAATAAGGAATACACTTGTACTCTGAAAACAAAATAATGGTTCTTCAAGTCGTACCTTAGTAAGATAATAATTCGATTTATGATGATGGTGTGCTCGATGATAGTTACACACGAGGAATAATCGCTTTACAATGATTAAAACTTTGCGATGGGTTTCTTAGAGGGAGAAAACGACTAATAAAAATTACACACAGACATGTTTCTCCGAATGGACTTAGTTTAACCATAAAACCTCAAAGTAATAAAAGTTCGAGGCATGAAGTAATGAACACTTACAATAAGTAATAAATCATTATATTCATTTCGTATAGGGCTCGTCAATTGTTAAGTTTAGAAAGCAGTTAAAGGCATCTTAGTCAATAATATTTAATAAATAAAAGAGAAATTTTATGCACAAATTTTTATGTTCATAATTTATAAGTTACCAATCAAAACAACCAAGCGCAAGCTATATACTATAAAAAGAGAAATCATGCATTGTCTCCATTAAGAATAAGAATATTTAAAGCAAAATACAAACCAACATCATCTGCTCTAAAATTTTGTATCATTTCGGCTAATTCCATATTTCCGGCGATAACTGCAACTTGGTAAGGTGTTTGATTTGCATAATTTAAAGCTTGACGATCCGCTCCGCGAAAAAGCAATTGTCGAGCACACGATTCTTGATTATTAACAGCACATACGTGAAGGGGTGTATTTCCTGAAGCATTTCTCGCATTCATATCAGCGCCGTAGAATAAAAGGTGTTCTAAATGTTGAAGAAGGCCAGTTCTGCATGCCTAAAACAGTAATTAAGAACACGTTTTAAACTGCAATTCTAATACCTGATGCACTTCTTGCCATCCTTGTAAATCTTGAGCACCAATTGTTGCGTGATCATGAAGAAGAGTTTCGGTAAATTGTGAGTCGACGTTTTGTGTTATCGTTAGATATAGGGGGGTTAACCCTTTACCATCTTTATAATTTGGTGATGCGCCTAATTCTAATAGTGTTTTCATACCTTCTAATGTTTTATGTTCTATTGCGCGATGCATCGCCGTTGCTCCATCACGTGTTCTATAATCTAATAGGGCACCACCGTTAACTAAGGCTATTAAAACTTTTGCGGGTTTTTTTGTACCCGTCGCTATAGTTAAGGGAGTTTCTAAAAAATAATTAATTAATACACGTATGATGTAAACAAAATTATTACCTCCTGAATCCTGGCAGTGAAAATTAGGATCAAGGCCTTTCGAGCACATCTTCGTTATTTTTTCTACATGCCCGTTTGTAACATAATCTAAAAATCTTCTTAAATTCGTTCTTGTATGGATATTCTTTAGCTGCTTCTCATCAAGATTCATCATTTTATACACTCTTCGTTTGTATTTCAACTGGAAAGAAAAAAAATTAGTATATCTTGGAGAAGTAAAACTATTTAAACACTAATAACCTTTTATTCAAAAACTATGTAGCATATTTACACAAAATGTTAAGTCCAATTAGGACAATATAATCATCAATAATGTGATTTAAACATGTGTATAATTGGGAGCTAATTATGCGCCGTTGAAATTAAATTTTGCGCCCCAATAGAAAATAAGTTGTAGTAAATGATCTATAAACAAGGCTAACTTCATGGAGCAGCGAACCTTTGGATAAATATTTTTTATGAAGTAATTAGGCGCCAATTAAACACCATTTTAGGCCCCTAAAATAAAATTTTGCACCCTAATAGGCAAAAAATTATTGTAAAATTACATTGGCCGGCTAACTTCAGAGCCGCGAACTTAATAACATAAATTAATCTTTTCTTAGTAATTAGGCGCCAATTATGCGTTGTTTATCGCACCAAAAATTACAACGACAAGACTAACTTCGTGTCCTTATGTATAAATTAACCTCTTCTTGCGCCATAATTAGGCACTCATTACGCGTGGTTTTGCGTCATTAAAGTTAAATTTTGCACCTCTATCAGAAATTAGTTATTGTAAGAATTACATCAACACAGTCGTAAACTTTTGCATAAATCAATTTTTTATGCACTATTCCTTTGTATTTCAACTCAAAAAAAATCTTAGGGAGGAAAACTATTTAACAAACACTAAATTCTGTATTATAAGTGTTTTGTAACTGTGGTTTCCTATTAGTGGAGTTGATCGGCCTATTTCCACAGTTTATGCTTTTTGAGCGCGACGTTTCGGAAGCGGACTCTGCTTCCGTCATCAGGCTTAGTCCTGAGAAGGACTGTTTTCGCACTTGAGTCGAATTCATTTGTTATATAAACACTAAATATTAAATCTAATTAGGACGATGTAATTATTAGGTGTTTTTTTTTTAATAATATGATTTAAACATATAATTAGGTGCTAATTATGTGTCATTTTGCGCTGTTGAAATTAAATTTAGCAATACGTTGTAGCAAAAACACAGCTAACTTCACGAAGTCTCGAACTTTTGGATAAATCACTTTTTTAATTAAGCGCCAATTAGGTACCATTTTGCGCACAGCTAAGTTCATAACTGTGAACTTCTGCATAAATCAATTTTTTCTTATGCAGTAATAAGGTGGCAATTATACGTTATTTTGCTCCGTTAAAATAAAATTTTGCGCAACCATAAGTTATTGCAAAGGTTACATCGTCAAACTGCCATCATATCCTTATTACATCACAACGAACGAAATGTAAGGTTTTACTAGCAGATGTATACATTAACGGATGCCACTTAGTTACACGAACGAAATGTAAGGTTTTACTAGCAGATGTATTTAACGGATGCCACTTAGTTAAAGTGTAACCAAACGAAATCTGTAACATAACCTAATATTTTGTGTTGTTCATTCTTAAGAAACTATCATTTTTATTATTTTTGGAGCCAATGATATATATTTTCGGCTTGTGTTTTAATTTCTTTTTAAATAGGTACATAAATATTATTATGGACAAAAACGCAATGAAAATACAATTATAGGAGTGCATCAGAAAAAATACCACTAGGTGTTTTTTAAATTTTTATGTAATAGAATTAATTTTTTTTTTCTAATTCTAGCATTATTGAAGCTTTTACTAACCTCTTGTAGTAAATGCATAAATTGTCTAGTTGATGTATACACTACCTAGCAAAAGTGGTCATTTCTATGTTCATTTAATACTCTGACTAAAACATAACTAGTCAGTGTATATATTTACTGAAATGTACGCTTTAACTGTAACATATACAATTTTTGACCAAATTTCTTGCCCAATAGTTAGACATCCATTATGCGTCGTTTGACACCATTAACTTATGCTCCTATAGGAAACAATTTATTGCAAAAATCAACACGGCTAACTTCATAGCCGTGGACCTATGCATAAATCATTTTTATGCAGTATCAGGGCGCCAATTTATTGCGGTTTTGCACTGCCAACGGAAAATATTGCGTCCCCATAAGAAATAATTATTGCGAAAGTTACATCGCCAAGACTAACTTCATATATATATATATATATATATATATATATATATATATATATATATATATATATATATGCTGTTGTATGTACTGCTGGTTTCTCGGGTATTGATCCGCGTAGCTCTTCTGGTCTCCAAAGACCAAGGCCAAGGATGATGTCGCTTGAACTTTATTAACCGCATTTTTGTGTTAATAAAGTTCAAGCGACATCATCCTTGGCCCAACACATAACCCCAACAGGGCACAAAATTAAATTTGAAGACGCCAAAAACTTTGGCAATCATCGAGCACTTTACAGCTAGAATTATCAGAGAATCGATAGAGATTGAGAAACACCCACATAATCTCAACACTACCATCAATATGGAAAACACCATTAATCCCTAGACAACTAAAATCCACAACACCTAAAACAGAATCAACAAAAGAAGAAGTGAAAACAGGGAAGCAAACAGTGGAATCAGTGAAGGTAGTGAAAACAGTGCAAGCAGTGAAAGCAATAGGGTACATAAGCAGCACCACACACAACAGTAAGTTAGTTCAGTTCGAGTAGCTGGAAGCAGGAGCAGGCAGTTACCAACCTGAGGATGGCAAATGTGACTTTTTCGAAACGTCGTTTTGCAATAAACGGTCTTCTGGAGACCAGAAAAACTACGCGGATCAATAACCCAGAAACCAGCAGTATATATATATATATATATATATATATATATATATATATATACAGGGTGAATCTTATCTAATCCGCCAAAATTAAAGGAGCACTAGAACTCATCACTATAAGCAAAAAAGTTCATATGTACATGGGTCCGGAAATGCTTCGTTTACGAGATACAGGGTGTCAAAGTTGAAAAAAGAAATCGCGATTTCTTCAATATTTTTTGACTGTTTCGAAATAATTTCATGAAATTTTGTATACGGGGTTTTTTTTGGGACAGTTATTTGAACAGTTGTTATCAAAAGAACATGTTTACTTTTAATATTAATTTCTTTTCTTGTTTTTTTAATATTGGATATTTTAGTGCTGCTTACAAGTTTTAAATAAATAAACATTGTGAGTTTTAAATGTGTTTTTCTCAGAAACGGTTGCTCCTAGCGACATCACTAAAATATACCTTTTTTTTAGCAGAAAAGATAGGAGAATCGATTTTTCTAGTCCAAAATGGTATACAGTGTAGCACAAAAAATTGCAACGATCTAAAGGGGTCGAAATGGTTGCCACTGGCGCCCTGTAGAGACCACAACTAAATGGACCACAAATTTAAATATTTCATTTCAAAAAACCATCGTATACGAAATTTCATGAAATTATTTCGAAACAGTCGAAAGATATTGAAGAAAACGCGATTTCTTTTTTCAACTTTGACACCCTGTATCTCGGAAACGAAGCATTTCCGGACCCATGTACATATGAACTTTTTTGCTTATAATGATGAGTTCTAGTACTTCTTTAATTTTGGCGGATTAGATAAGATTCACCCTGTATATGGTGAGGATAAGATCAGAAGGAATGGAGATAGTGATCGCAATGATCATGCCGCTATGTGTGTGAGGAAAATTCCTTAAAAAACGTCATACAAGGTAGACGGTAACGGGGATGGAATCCATTGCCTCCCGAATACTAAATAGATTGTGTTACCACAGCTCCAATTAGCTCGATAAGTTACTGTAAAAATTATATCAACACGAATAACTTCACAGTCGTGAACTTTTTAATTAATTATTAATTATTCGCGGTTTAATCTTTTTTTGTGCCATAATTAAGCACCCATTATGTGGGTCAGCACGGTTAACTTCACAACCTTCAACGTCTGCATAAATCATTTTTTTCTTATGCAGTAACTAGGTGCCAATTATTGGCTGTTTTGCGCCGCTAAAATAAAATTATGCGCCCCCATAGGAAATAAGTTATTGCAATCATTATATCGTATTGGAATTTATATCGTATGCATAGAATGAAGCGCACTAATATTATTCCGAACGTATACAAGGGCGACGAATTTTCGCACAATCCCCGTATACGTTAGGCATGTTAGTGTGCTCGATTCTGGGCCTGTTAGTACGTGATGTGTACCATATAAATTTCATGAAGGTGTGATGAGCGATTTTTCAATTAGGGAACACTCGGTTCCTAGTGATAAAATATTTCGTATAGCCCTCGTATACTTTATGCAGCATTTCTGAACCAATAATTATGATGTTAGTACCCGACCGCTACCATATGAATTTGATGTGGGATATTCGAGCAATTGCACATTTTGCTCCTAGCGATGAATTTTCGTAAAATCCCCGTTAGCCTCGCATAGAATTCTTTTGTAATTAATTCTGAAGGTATTAGTATAATCGTTGTATCGTATTGGAATTTATATCGTATGCATAAGAATGAAGCGCACTAATATTATTCCGAACGTATACAAGGGCGACGAATTTTCGCACAATCCCCGTATACGTTAGGCATGTTAGTGTGCTCCATTCTGAGCCTGTTAGTACGTGATGTTTGTCATATAAATTTCATGAAGGTGTGATGTGCGATTTTTCAGTTAGGGAACACTCGGTTCCTGGTGATGAAATATTTCGTACAGCCCTCGTATACTTTATGCAGCATTTCTGAACCAATAATTATGTTAGTACCCGACCTCTACCATATGAATTTGATGTGCGATATTCGAGCAATTGCACATTTTGTTCCTAGCGACGAATTTTCGTAAAATCCCCGTTAGCCTCGCATAGAATTCTTTTGTAATTAATTCTGAAGGTATTAGTATCCGTGAACTACCATATAAATTTTATGAAGATTTGACGGGCAATATTCGAATTAAGCTACGCTTTGTTCATGTAGACGAAATAAATCGTACAACCCCCATGATTAACATTCAAAGTATTGCACGCTTTCTTTCTGGCAACAAATTTTCGCACAACCCCCGTATTTATCAGGCAGAATATTTATGTACTTGATTGCGTGGATGTGAGTATCCAATGTCAATAAATTTAATGAATATTGGATGTGCGATTTTCGTGTTAACGTACGCTTTGTTCCTGGAGGTGAAATATTTCGTACAACCCATGATTCTGTAGATGTTAAGTACCCGAAGTGTACTATGTAAAATTTCATACAAATTGGACGTGCGATATTCGACTTACAGTCCAATTTGTTAGGGCCAGGAAGTTTCGTACAGCCCCCGTATACGTTAGGCATATTAGTGCACTTGATGCAGTCACACGAAATCTACCGTATACATTTCATGAAGATTGGATGTACGACATTCGAGTAATGGAATGGTTTGTTCGGGCTATTACACACTTTATCCCTCACGCCGAATTTTCGTACAAGCTCCGTATGTGTCGGGTAGAATTATTAAGTAATTGATTGTTGTGTACTCGAAGACTACCACATGAATTGCGTGAACATTTGATGTACGATATTTGAGTTATTACACGCTTTGTTTCTGGCGACGAATTTTCGCATAGCCTCCGTATACGTCGGGTAGAATTTTTGTGTAATTGATTCTATAACTGTTAGTATTCCAAGTCGGCTTATGGTATTTACCGTTATACCTATTGCAAGGATGTCTCACGTAAATTTTTCCACACGTCAGATTTCGGCACTGAAATTCGTTGTTAACTTCACACTAATCTAATCTAGAAGATCTAGGAATTCTTATGATGCCAGCTTTCTACTCAAATCTGCAAGCGTGTAAATCACTTATTAAGAACATCAACTAAGTATGTAGTGCCCTAATGATTTATTTTTCATAAACAAGTACTAGTTAAAATATTAATTTTAAAATCGATGAAAAAATGAAATTTAGCTGGGCAGTAATTAAAATAAAAAAATAAATAAATAAATGATACTGAAAGAAAACTTACAGAGAATAATTAGCCGGACGGTAATTAAAACTTAAAAAAATTATAATAGTACAGTCATTTGGTTGAAAAAATAGAGGTTACTTGGAAAGTTTTCCGGGAGTTTTGAAAATTGGCAATTTTATAGATTTCGACGTGCTCTTTCAGAATTTCAACTTTGCCACCTCGTATCTTTGCCGCGCGCGCCGCCATATTGGAAAAATGGCGCCTAAAAGCAGTTTTTTGATAATAACTCCCTTCCGACTCATTTTACAGTAAAAACACATATATACAAAATAAACCTAGAGAAAATTTCCTACAATTTATGTTATAACCTTTTTTTTCCTAAAATCAATAGTTTCGGCGTACGAGCGTCGCAAACCATTATACATCTACGCCAACGCGCAATATTTAATTTAAACTGCTCATATTTGTGAATAGAATTCTAAAATCTAAAAATTATACTAACGTTAATTATTGTACTATAGATTGGAAAACCCGGCTCACTATGGTCTGTCTCCGCAGGTATAAAGGAATGCGTCCCCTCTGTGTCGGGCCCCTTCTCTTCCTTCTAAGAAACATCTGGCAGCAGAGTTCAATAGAAATATTTAGTCTGAGTCATCAGTACATGTTTATCATTTCACAGTGTCGTTTGCATTTATACAGCCATGGCTTCTAATGAAGTAAACTGTTTTATTTGTGGTAATATATTGCAAGAAAGTGAAGTTATTGAAGTGAAGGAAAAAGGATTGGAAACTTCGTAAGTCAAGTGTTAAAAGAAAAGACAATAAATATAAACTTTTGGTGGGATTGAGATCGATAGTGGTTCACGATGTGTGTCGAAAACGATACAATAATAAGAAGTTAATCGCTGCATCTTTGCGTAGGGGACGCGATGCTACGACTTCTCAACTACAACTGCGATCTACGCGTCCAACCTTCTCATTCAGGAATCATTGTTTTTTATGTGCTGCTGAGATAACAGCAGAGTTTATATCGAAACAAAAACAGACGCGTTTGCATGATCGTAATATTGTGTATAGTGTACGTCAATTATCGATGAAAAACCGTATTTTAGAACTTGCTCAAGCTCGTAATGATGATTGGGGCCAAGCAATTCTTGAGCGTCTCGAGCAGGTTAATGATTTAGTCGCAGCCGATGCACAGTATCACAATTCTTGCATGAAAAAGTTGTACCAAACGGCCTCGACTGAAGAAAGAAAAAAAAGAGGTCCGTATGCAAACGAGATTGATTCTGCGATGCAATACATTTTTTCATATCTCGAAGAGAATTCCGAAGAATGTCAGTTTTCTCTGGACGAACTAATGACGAAAATTGAAGGTGATTACCGTCCACACATAAAAACAGTGAAAGCACAATTACTAACAAAATATGGTGATGATATTTTAATTGCTGTCACTTCCAATAAGGCGCCTGTGGTTTGTTTTCGAAGTACAGGGTTTAAGTTATTGACGGAAGCCTGGTACAATGAAAAAAGTGATAACAACACAGAAGAACGTCAGTGTATTGTAAAGGCAGCAGCAGTAATCGTTACAGAGGATATTCGGTCTAGGGTGTACGAGACAAAACATTATCCTCCATCAGACAATTTTTTTCAAGATGTCGAGTCAGATATACCTGAAACTTTACGAATTTTCCTGGATGGTGTAATTCTGAAAAATAAACGCGGCTCGCTTGACAAATGGAAGAAAAAAAGCAAATTGCCGCAGCAAGGTTGAAATCTTTTATATCATCAGTTCAGGTCGGAGTAGCAGCATTTTTGTTTCAAAAATATGGATCTCGACGATTGATAGATACATTATCATCTCTCGGATTTTGCTCTTCGTACACCGAAGCAATGCTTGGTAGCATTCGTGCGGTTTCGAAGATGATTATACCGTCAGTTTCCGATTTATTGTGGCTATATGGAAAATGGGTTGATCTGCCTAACATACCTGGATGGAGTGGGTTCATGGAACAAGCGACAGCAGAACTGCCCTTCGAAAAATCATTTATAGGGTGCTTGCCCTTTATTAATGCTCCACCGGGTGATTATGACACAATTTTGACTGCTCTCTTATCTGCTTCTGAAAAATGTGAGCCATTACATCAGCATACTTGTTTCGTCACTTTTGACCAGCCCTTGTATTTTAAAGCGCGGGAAATCATTTGTTCGTATGATGAGAATTCCAAATTGAATAATATTGTCGTAAGACTCGGTGGATTCCATTTGTTAATGTTGTTCATGGGGTCTATCGGATACATAATGACCGGAAGTGGATTAAAAGAGCTCTTTAACTCTATTTACGCATTGAATTCAATTGAAAAAATTATGGCAGGACATGCGTATTCACGTGCGGTAAGAGCACATATGCTGACTCATCTTTCAATTGCTAAAATTGTCCTACAATTTATCGATTTCACACCCGATCTCAGTGCAGAATTAGATAGAATTTTATGTAACTTCGATAGGTCAGTGATACTTGAAGCGGACCAGGAAGAATGCCGCAAAGAACTTGCTGATAAATTTGAGAATGAATTGATTAAACTTGAACAACGTGGTGCTACAGCGAAATTATGGGTGCAATATTTTCGGATGTTTACACTTCTAAAACAATTCATTGAGTCAGAAAGAATGGGCAACTGGAATTTACATCTTGACACCGTCCAGAAAATGATACCTTATTTTTATTCCAGTGGCCATTTCTTATATGCAAAACCTTGTCATTTATATTTGCAAGACATGCTTAATTTGAAGGAAAGAATGACAGCTGAAGAATACGAACCATTTACAAATAAAGGATATTTCACAATTAGACGTTCTGACAAATTTTGGTGTGGTACGTGGTCAGATATGACAAGTGAGCAATCGTTAATGAGGACGATGAAATATCTTGGCGGACTTACACATGGTCGAGGAGTCAAGGAAAGCGTGCTATCCAAGTGGACTTTAGGAATGGTATTCCTGCACAATATTTGTGACGAAGTTGAGAAATTTTGCAACGTAGCTTTTTCCAGTTCCGAGCAGCATGTCGAAATAAGAAGTTCGCGGGTTAATCGTGACAATGATGACGCAAAAAAATTGATGGATTGGTTGTCCAATCATTCACCTTTTCCAGACTTTAAGGAAATCATATCAATAAGCACTGGAATTATTGGAGATGAAAAAATAAACTGTCACATATCTCAAGAAATTGGTAGTGCTGGCATTTCTAAAATCATTGGCAGTGATTTCTATACCGTAAAATTTAAACGGAATGACAGAGTAAAATCTCTTGGTGTTATGAATACAGGTATTCGGGTAGAAAACGACATTGTCCCGATTAATCCTTTGTTAATTTTCCAAAGAATGTGCATCGCTAAAGAATTTGAAAAAGGACTTGAAAATTTCCTTACGTACGAACTAGCACCATTTCCGTTATCCCTTTTCAATGATGAAGGTATGCGCAAATGTATTAAATCCACTATGTATCAGGCATTTGAGCAACATTCTGGTGATATAAATTTTGAAAATACGATGTATATCATCGATGGAGGATACTTATTACACCGAGGCGTTTGGCAACAGGGTGAATCGTTTTCATCTATTTGCAATAAATACATTACCTACGTTCGATCGCATTATACATCCAATGCCATTATCGTATTTGACGGATATCCAGAAGATGTAGCAACCCGTAGTACCAAATATGCGGAACGATCCCGACGATCACGAAAAACTGCTTCAGTAGACATACTTTTTGACGAAACAATGACGCCAATTGTGCCTCAAAGTAAATTCCTGGTTAATGATGCAAACAAGAACCGCCTCATTGGAATGTTGAAGACAAAATTTGAAGCTGAACATTTCATGGTTAAACAAGCCACCGAAGATGCGGATACGTTAATAATCAATACCGCAATAAGCGTTTCATCGGCATTTGATTTTGTAGTAGTTGTTGGTGAAGATGTAGATCTGCTTATTCTTTTGACGGCGCTATCTACGCATTCAAACATATATTTCCTCAAACCAGGAAAAGGAAAAATTTCACGACGAATATATTCTATAAATAGTATGAAAGATAAAACAGCCGCAGATCATATTTTATTTTTGCATGCCTTTAGTGGTTGTGATACCACATCAGCATTATTTTATCAAGGAAAAATGAAATTTATTAAAGTACTCCGAAAAAATCCAGATTTAAACGAGGTTATTAAAGTATTTAAAAATCCAAATGCTGATCCAGAAGTGATTGCTAAAGCTGGAGAGCGTTTCCTTATTGAATTATACAGCTACAGTAATGTGAAAAGTAATAAAAGTACGTCTTTAAATAATTATAGATATGCATGCTTCGCAGCATCAGCATATAAAAGAAAATTTAATATTGCGTCGCTACCACCAACAGAAGCAGCAGAACGACAACATTCGTTTCGAACCTATCACCAGTTTCAGCAGTGGTATGGGAACGAACAAAATGTAGAGCAATGGGGATGGAAAAAAGACATGAACGGGCTAATTCCTGTCATTACACTCGAGCCCCCTGCTCCAGAAAGCTTGTTGAAGCTTATTTCTTGCAAATGCAAAAAAGGTTGTCAAAAAGCTTGCGGATGCAGAAAGGCAGGGCTAAAGTGCTCCGTTGTGTGCACAAACTGTGGTGGTTCCTGTGATAACTCGCAATTTTCATCACAAGATAGCAGTGAAGAAGAAGAAAAGGACACTATTCTCGAGCAAATATATGACGAAATCGAGAACGAAAAGGATTGCGATGAAACTGATGATCCCATCGCAGATGATACTGAAGAAATTTCAGTCTTTGATGTTTCAATCGGTACTGAAGACGATGAAATCACAACACCTGGTCCGTCAAGAACAGTGAAGCGACGGAGATTGACCTAAATTTTAAAATAGTGGGTCAGATGTGGATTAGGCCTACTGGGGATACCACGATAACAAAAACGCGCCGCTTACTCTACCTCATGGTGGTGTGGAAATGAGTATTTCTGCCGAAACGTGTGTTGAATTACACTTTTCGGCGCACGTACGCCGAAACTATTGATTTTAGAAAAAAAATGTTATAACATAAATTGTAGGAAATTTTCTCTAGTTTTATTTTGTATATATGTGTTTTTACTGTAAAATGAGTCGGAGAGGAGTTATTATCAAAAAACTGCTTTTAGGCGCCATTTTTCCAATATGGCGGCGCGAGCGGCAAAGATACGAGGTGGCAAAGTTGAAATTCTGAAAGAGCACGTCGAAATCTATAAAATTGCCAATTTTCAAAACTCCCGGAAAACATTCCAAGTAAAATTACCAAATGACTGGACTATAAAGAAACAGTTTTAAAAAAACATTAAAAAGAAATTAGTTTGCCACCACACAAGATATCAAATTTATGACTAAACACTCCCAATTAATGCGATAATTTTGCAAAACGGCAAAGTTTACTTTCGGATGGAATTTTGCACAAATTTGAAAATTGAAAATTTGTTGTCATCTTTAGGCAAAGTGGTGCATCATTAAGATTAGCCAATGCGGCTTAATTATTTATTTACACATAAACATGTGCATAGCAGAGATGGTTTAATGTTTCACAATTTATGAAGTGGTTAATTACGTCACTGTTTGAAACAATTGTTGTTTTAATTCTGCCATCAAGGTTTAAGGGGCGGGTGGGAGAATCAACTATAGTGCTTATTAGTCATATGCCCTTCCAAACATCCAAGCATGAAGATTTTTAAACCGTCCAGCTAGAAATCAAACCCAGAACCGCTTCGTACCTTAGAATATGTATCGGAAAACCAATCCTTGCACTTGACTGCATTTTTTTACGCATTTTTTTGTGCACAACAGATCTTAATGGAGTTTGCGTTTGTAAATAGCCGCAAGTTGTTAACAAATTTCTTCAATTATTGAGAGTATTTCTGTAATATAATAATACTTATTAAATTAAATTGAAAAAATATAATTCACAATAAAAATAGCGTGACAGAAGAGCTTCGTTGTTCTCAATATGGTAAAACAGCAATCAAGCTGTCCATCAAAATTTTTTAAACAAACACAAATTAGATGTTGGGAATTGTTTCAATTTTTCTTGTACTCATACTTGCTTCATTTTTTACAGCCTTTAGAGTTGCTCTAGCTCGTGAGTTCTTAAAGCACATGTTCTTGCTAAATCTGCAATCTTCAATTTAGATTTTGAACGAATCGTAAAGTACCATTTGAAGAAAGCTGATTGAACTTTTCCCTAATCAGTCGTTCTATTTTAAACAAATAACAGATAATAATTAATTTGAAAATTATTATTAATTTAGAATAAAATAAGATCTTAATAAGATTTTAAAATAGTGGAGAGAATTTGAGCAAAATTTTGTTTAGTACGAAAATAAAACGTAATGAGATAATTAAAGGAGTATCATTGGCATTGAAGTGGAAGGGAGGGGTAGTAAAAACGTAATAGTTACTAAAAGTACAACAGAACAAATGGACACGCCAAGCAGATTTACTAAAAATTAAGTTAAAACGTTTAGTTAGAAATTAGAATGTGTATTAAAAAAGCAGCTATCGAGTCATTCGAAATTTAACAAGAAAGACGTGAAGATTGTTTAATAACTCTGGAGAAGACATTCTATATCCCATTGCAACCGTCAATAAAGTAGCATTGATAAAGCTCAATACGAAAGAAGAAATGTAACAACGAAGTGGTACGTTGACCTTATAAAAATATATGTTGCATTCGCGTGTATTAAACGTATATTTTAAATTTGCACTTTTTATTGCTGTAAAACTCTGCAAAAGTCCGCACTGGGGTAAATGTCCCATTGGGCGTAACTGATTACATAAAATGAGCGAGGAAAGCAGTCATCATTAGGTTAGTTTATGTACAATATAAGAAGTATATTCACGAATTAGGTGGTTTACTAAAGATGAGGTAAGTGCTTGTAATACTTTGACGTTACTTTTAAGCTTTGTATGTTAGTTATATTAATAAACTTTAACGTAATGCGAAAGACTACCGTTAACATTAGGTTACACATGCGTTGAAACTAATAGCTTTATAACGGAAAGATATTAAAATAGATTATTTTGAAACTGCGCGGGTAAAGTAAAAGACCGCAAAAGCTCCCCCTCACGCATGCTTGAGAACTTGATTTAAATTTGTCAACGTACATAATTTAATCATGGAGCAGTATACGCTTCAACAATGTTTGCAAATTACTCAATTTTTAATCGATCGGGTTTGGTTGTAACAACGCATATTTCAAAAAACGGATCAATTAACTGGATCCTCGAGCAAGTTACTTAATCCCTTGAGAATTTTTCGTTTAGGACATATATCACGTCATAGGTCTATAGCAACAAATGAAAAAACATTAGACGAGCGCGACATTACTGGAAAAAAGGAAAGCGACGTGTTTCATTCCCTCGGGAGCTGCTGGCGCTTTCCACATTTTCAGCCTCAGTAATGGATTCCCAGCATACCTATATGCACATCATATATCTACATGGTGGGATTAGGTGGGGTTAGGCTAGGATCAGAAGCAATTGAGTTGTGGTTCTCAGGGAAAAGATGCTATCCCACCATTCGCCTAATACCCGCACATTATGTGCGTATACGCAGTGATCATGCCGCTATAAGTGTATGAGGATAACCCTCTGAAAAAACCTTATAGAAGGTAGACGGTAACGGGGGTTAAACCCATTACCTCCCCGAATGCAAAGTAGATTGTATTACCACAGGTTCAAACTAGTTCGGTGAATTTGAAGTCCAACTGTTACTCATTCTTAGTTACTTATTTCTTCTCCGCATCCGTATTGATCTCTGATACCTAAGTCTTTTCAACAAGTATAAAGTATAGACACTCAAAAAAGGATTTGGCTCATTTTAGCCTAAAACCGTGTCATAATTACTCCGTCCGACATAATTTCGTTACTTGGAATTTCTCAAAACCACAAAAGAAGCGCCAGTGGGATGAAATCCACAATTTTAAAGAAGGAAAGCGGTATTGCAACCGTTGAAAGCGAAGTGAAAAGATAAGAAGGGAAAGGAAATCCAAACGTAGCAACCACATAGTATATTGAAATGAAAAAAAAGAAAATATTTGGCCAGGTAGAAGAATTGTATCTGTATCCAAAGTGCATTCAATGCAACGACTTCGCCAATTGGTGGGATGAGAGCTGCTCATATGAAAGAGAAAAGTTTACATGTGACATTTTTTGCCGTTTTTACTCAGTTTTTTCTAAGCTTCATTTGTTTAGATGATTAATTTGAGTATGAGTGAGCAGTTTTTTCTCTAGATCTCTTTCAAATTTGAATATTAAGTAGATTATTGATATTTAAAAAGTAACTTAAGGATAAATCATACTGTATTCAACTTTTTAAAATTATATTACATTTATTTCACGTATAAACGTGACAATTTTAAAGTCCTTTTTAATTTTTGGCGCCCAAGGTGAGGCGTGATTGATTAATTACCTGTACGCTTTATATTTGTGTTTGTTTATTATTGATGATTGTGTATTTATCCAATTTTGTAGAATTGAAAAATAGTATCATTTATACATTGGAAGGAGAATTAAAAATAGGGAAAAAGAAACACACGATCAAGCCATAGGGAACCACAGGAGCAAACCGCAACGGTACATCCAAGCTAGACGGGATGTTACTAGTAGACAATCACTGGTTATAAAACGATTGGCGATTATTAATTAAAGTTATGCATTAAATTAAGATTAATTGATGAAATTAAGTTGAAGATAATCATTCAACCAAGAAGATTAGTAATTAAGTTAAAACGTTTAATAAAAAATAAATAGGAGTACTCAGAAGAAAATTTTATCAAACAATCAAAAACTAAATACAGAAAAGAAGAAGCGTGGAGAAAGTAATCCATTCCAAGCTTTATATCATGGTAAATGGTAAATATAATTTAAAATGATTCTCGGCTCTAAATAAGCTATTGCAAAATCATTAAAAATGATTACGGTATCGGATTGGGTTTCTCGTATGGGAAGTTATCGAGATGTTTAAGAAGTGGAGAAAATCGCTGGGAAGTGCGTAGAGTATAGTAAATGAGGCACGGGTTTCGTAACTCAGCTAAGTCAACGTCTGCACCATCAATGTGCAAGGTGTAGTCGGGCGTTAGCGTAGAGAAGGAAGGGTTCCTTTTTAATCAATTTGATCTTATACTTGTCCGTCGTAATGGTTTTATCCGGATTTAGGAAACTACAGACCACTTCACAGTAACCATAATCTTCTGTTGCAATATACGTTTAGTGAAGTGAGGCTGATCACTACTCAACACAAAGCTGGTTGCTTAAGGGTTGTCGAAGAACAGACCACACTTCTAATCGGCGATTTTCTTGGAACATCGCTCAATATCCAGTTTATTGGACTTTAGGTGATTCAAAACCATTCTATCTTTCAAACAGTTGTGCATGGATTTTCATCGACTACTGCTAATCGGCCATCGCCGAAGGGCGTCCAAGACCATCATGCAACAGTACATTCGCTAATGATATCTTAGTCCGGCACTTGGTTAATATCTTCTAACTTAGGCGAAAATCGCGTTTTAACATCTAAAAGTAAACGTTTAGAAAAATCAAATAACTCTAAAACAACACCACGTTCGCTAAAAAAGATTTTTTTAATTATCTGACACAAAATTGAAAACCAACTAATTGTCACAATTAAAACAATTACGCGACAATCTTAAAAACTGCAGACAGATGAATAAAAATGAAAAGGAAACGCACTGTGGAGCACAAATAAAGATTTTATAAAACAGTAAAGGATATAACAGAAAAATTCAAGAATTTTAAAATCGGAAAGTAGCAGAACGTAGCAATCTTGTTACACACAAGATCATGTAAATAAAACAAAAGAAGTCTCAGAAATGTGTAGCAGATGTGAGGCGCAAACTAAACGAAACTGGTATCGCAGCAGACGTGGAAAGGTAACTAAAATAAAAAGATGGTAGGCAGAACATTTAAAGACACTGTTACAAAGAAGTTGTTTTCGACAGAAAATGAGCATCAACTTATGAGAGTAGATCGGAAAGTAAAACTAGCCATGAACATAATAAATGCAGACACAGTTATCAACATAACACACGAAAGCAATTCGCAATGGAAGTGCGTGGAATGAGGCACAAGGAGAAGCATGAACACGACCATGAGACAACAAGGTACCAAAATACTCCGGGGCGGAAGAATCCGGCGAACGATCTTTATTAAGAAATTACAGGCATGCTTAAAAATTAAAGAAAAATGTTTGGAAAAGGATTTTATAATTCCGAAAAAAAATGTAATCCGAAATGCGATTAAACACCAAGCGATTTGATTTCATACAAGACATTTCAATAGCGATTAAGCAAATATTAGAGTAAAGTAAAACAAATGTAAATCAAGAAACAACTGCAAGTTTGAAAATATTCAAGCCGAAACAAAAACAATTACTTTTTAAGATAGTAAGTGTCCTAAAATTTAAATTAGTTAAATTAAATTTAGATGGCACTCAACTTTAAATCATACTACGTTTAACTCGGGCTTATCTTTTGATGTTTTCACATATTTTATTAAATTTATATGCCATTAATAACCTTTCATTTTTACTGACGATAGCTATAGTTGCTGTTGAAACATAAATTTTCACATAAAAACACGATTATAGCCCATAAAAAATACAGTATCTGAAAATTTAAATTAATTAAATTAAATTTAGGTGGCGTGCAACTTTATCATACTACGTTTAATTCAGGCTTATCTTTTGACGTTTTCACATATCTTGTTAATAATGTTTCATTTTTACTGACGGTAGCTATAGTTGCTGTTGAAACATAAATTTTATAAACTTTTACATAAAAACGCTATTATACCCCATAAAAAGATAAATAGTTTTAATGACAGAAAGTTTCATACAGTTAAAATGTATAATGTGGACGTCGGCAGCTGCCTTAAGTTAAGATTCCCACAAAACTTTCTAGGTAAACCCCTTATCTTACTATCAGTCGTGTGGGATCAAACAAATAAAAATAAAAAAACTTAATACATGAGAAGCCATAATTAATATCGATTTCATTATACATTCAGATGTAACAATTCTTTTGTCACTCTTACCAGATATAATTACACAAAACATAAATATTAACTAATCTATTCCTTTAATAGGCAAACTGATCTATCGATCACAGTGTGAAATTTTTTTACAAAATAATTATAAGCGTATTACTAATTATTTTCATTTTATTTACTATAATTAAAATACAGTTTTATTTTAGTATAATTAAATGAAATAAAAATAATGCGATTAATTACATTAAAATCATACTTCTGTCGCTGAAGTTTCTTAAATGCTGAAATAATTAAAATTTCTCAAAATTTGTACCTGGTTCTATATTGTAACATTTTCTAACTAGATTCACATTTGTTTTACTTTACTCAAACATTCTGTTAAGAATGTCTCCGGAAACGTCTTCAATAGTATCAAACCTCATCTCAGAATCATGTTTAATTGCACTTATGATTACATTCTCTTCGAACGTTGAAAATCTCTTTTTAAACATTTTTCTTTGATTTCTCATGTATGCTGCAACTTCGTAAAAAAAGGGCATTGAACGAATTCTGCCGTCCCAGGTGTCTTTTGGTACCTAGTTGTTCAACAAGTTCGTGGTTTTTACTTGTGTCGTCAGTCCGCGCGCTCCGCTTTTTCAGCTATTATCGGTCCTCTCTACCATTCTCAGATTTTATGTCCATTATTGCCTTACAATTTTTGTGTAAGAAACACCAATTCTGCTCCTGGCATTATCTTCGTCTCGTATTACATTTGATGCTACTCCTGTAGCCTTTTTTAGGGCTTTCCGTCATTTATAGTACACGTACAACATCTGCAGATATTTAGACGAATGATGTAGTAATTTCCCCCTCAAAACCTAACTCCGTCCGTTCCAATTCTATCCTAGCAGCACGCATCCTTAATCTCACCTTGCATGCATACTTCATTATGTATATTGGAAATCCATCACTGTGGCTGAATGAGCTAGTAAAGCAGCGTACTTTCCCTCGTGGGGGAGAGCAGAGAAGAATGAGACCTACGCCTGGCTGTACTTCCAATTTATTCTTGAGATTCAAAGTAATAAACTCAATAACACGCTCAAAAAGGTACAACGAAAGCATAAAAATAAATAAAGAAGATAAATGTAATGAAAATATTAAAGTGATAATGAACCATGTTTGAAAGCGAACAAAGTTATAATTTCTGATACGCTTAATCCTGGCACAAATACTCTTAAATAAAATATTAATTTTTATGGGGTCAACGTACCACTTTGTTATGATGTCTCTTGTATCTTTTAACTCCTGACTTCTTCTACATATCTTCTTTCCTGTTTGTAATTTCTAATTATATGATAACATTTTCTGTTTATTATTAATTTGCTTCTGTAGAAACTATACGAAATTGTCCATTAAGCAATAGATTTAGTTTTAATACAAATAAGTATAAAGCCTAGTTCTGATTTGAACCTACAAGTAAGGAGCTTAACTGCTGCTTCTAATAATTGTGGCGTCGTGTCCCATTTAGAAGACGGGGGTAAATTACAAATTGGGAAAATTGTTGCTTCGCCATTTACAGTACGTATTACCCCGATATGTACACGCACATCATCGGCGGATAATTAGCCGAATGGAGCAGCAATTTCCGTAACTCCGTTCCTTACGATCCTATCCAGACCGCACCTATCCTTAATCTCTTATATACGTACTTAATATGTATGTTGGGAATTCATAATTGTGGGTGAATGGGGTAGTAAAGCTTTAGCAACTCGGGGGCGAGGGGATAAATCACATTGACCTTTTACTCTTTCCTTACATTGGATGCTTTTTTTTTATGATTGTGGACCTGAACAGGCTGAATTAGGCCTATCGTGCTAAAGCACTCAGGAACACTTAGGAGGATGGATAGAGGGATAATGAATTGCCAATAGATGCCTGTGAACAGCTACCTTACATTTTCTCATACCATAAGTGAGAGGAAAACAAGAACTAGGGAGATCATTCCAGAGTTTAGAAGCCGTGTAGAAAAATGTGGATTGCGCCCGTTTGGTACGACAAGTGGAGATTTGTACTGCATACTGATGATGTGAATGAGCGAACCGAGTGTTTCTCGCAAAGATAGCCCGAGATGGTATCAAAGAATATAATTCAGCAGCACAATAGCACAATAGCCGTTGTAACAACGATAATACAAAGAAAGAACTGTAACCAGCCTTCAATGCTCAAGGGACTGTATGTGCCAAGTTAAGGACGGGCCATTTATAAGCCTATTTGGGATAGAGATACCTCTCGTCTAGCTGTACTTCAAGTTTATTGTCGAGATTTCATTCGGATTGGTTGTACTCTGTTGCACAAGTTAAAAATAATGCTGCTTTCCAATTCAAGAAACCAAAACCAAATACCCAATAACACGCTCAAGAAGACACAACGAAAGCAAAAAAAAAAATAATTAAAATCAACCATGATCCACGTTGGGCGCCAAATTAACGTAATGAAAATGACTTAATAATATACCGTGTTTGAAAGAGGAGTTTCTGATACGCTCCCGACATAAATACTCTCCAATGAAATATCGATTTTTACGTACCACACTTTGGTGAATACCTCTTGTATCATTTAACCGACCACTTCTTCAACAATTCTTCTTTCCTGCGTTTAATTTGTAATGGCATGATAAAATGTTCTTCTGTTTATTATTAATTTACTTCTATCGAAACTATACGAAATACGGACTTTTTATATGATTCCTAAAATGAACATGAATATCTTAGAAAGTAAAAATTCTGAAAAAATTATGAAAAGGTGGGGATGGTTTTAACTTTTCTCTAACTTTCTTTGGCTTTCGTTGGTTACTAAACATAGTGCCATATGCTTTGAAGTTTCAATTGAAAAACTCTCATACAGGGCAGAAGCGAATGGGAATCTAACTCGCTGTTCTGTGAAGTTATTCACGGATTTCCTTTTTCCATTTCTTTAAAACATAAATTAAAAGTTTGCAAAGTGTAAGCAGTATATAATAAGATTTCGGAAGCTTATGTACTTTTATTGTCAAAATTTAAAAATTAAATGGGGGACTGAAACATGTGCACTTGCACAAATATACCAATTTATAATGTTTCTTATTAAGTGTTCATGGTAATGGTTAACAAAGTTTGAAAAATCTGTGGGGCTTTAAATGACCATTGACAAATATGAGCAAGTACGCGTGTTTGAGTGATTTTAATTTGTGCATTTTAAATGTTTCCTTTTCCTATATTTACCATTTTCTTATAAAACTTTAATTAATTTTATAAAAAAAAAATCGGTGGATGGTTCAAGGAAATCCGTATATAACTTCCGGCAAAAAATTACAACTATATTTGAGAATTGTTTTCTACATTATTTGATGATACCTCGTACCTAAATAAAATTACTTTCGTTTCATTTCATATTTACAGTCGATTACATAATTGTTCATTTAATTTCCGAAAGTAAATCAACCAAAAATTTTTTTACCGTTCTCCTTTATTTCTAATAAATCATCTTATAAGATACTAACGATTTAATTAGTAAAAGAATGCTTCGATTTTTATAAGTCACTAATAAAGAACAATCTCCTTTATTAAGATACTTCGTCATACTTCATTATAGCCACAAAAACAAAAAGACGTTTAAAAGCAATGAAAAAATTTAATTCTTATTTTAAGTACTCATTACCAATATTTTATAGCAACAACTGCTTAAAAATAAATAAATAAATATCAAGTACTTGTTGTTGTAAATTTTATGATGCAGTAAATTCTGATCTTGTCAATAATTTTCTTATGCAATTTTAATGATGTAGGTATCGTTCTAATGGCTTCATGTAGGTACTTGAGAAAGTGATGGGAATCTATTCATGGTATTTCTATTAGGGTAATTGCTGAATATGATAATGATCAAAGTGTCTGGGTTAATAGGTTTAGCAAGTTACCTTTACACTTTAATGATGCAACATCATCTAACATTGATAGATTTAATTCGCTGGTGTAACATAATCATTTGCATCATAACTATGGTGAAACGGTACTCAGCATAACAAGCAAGAGACTTCCAAAATTACGGAAGTGATGCAGTAGTAGAATGCAATAGGAATAAATAAAAATGATGATACTTGTCAGGGAATTATAGATCTAGTTAACAGGTTGCGGAGTATGACTTATAGCTGATTCATATCTAAGGTAAGGGGTCGCTTAAAGGGAGGGTTCGCTTCTGCTATCGAGGGTTCTGCTATCGGATAAGTGCGTCTCCATTAAAAAAGTGTTGGTTCATCTCTTGACTAATGTGGGGGTTTACTTCCATGCTGAAGTAATAGAAGTTCATATCTCATATAAGTGCGTATCCACTAAAAAAGTTTTCGTTCATCTCTCAATTAGGTAAGGGTTTGCTTCTCAGATATATAGTACAGATTCTGATCTCGGATAAGCGCTTTTCCGGTAAACAGTTTTGGTTCATACTTTGACTAAGGTAGGGTTCACTTCTGTAGAGGGAATTCTTATACCAGATAAGTGCTTCTCCACTAGAAAGGTTAGTTCATATATTCACTAAAGTCAAGGTTCGCTTCTGTACTAAAGTAAACGGGGTTCGCATATCGAGTATTTAGTTCATACACAGACTAACATTTAGGGTTTGTTTCTCAGCTAAATTAGAGAGGGTTGTCTCGGGCAAATGCACCTCCGCTAAAAGGATTTGGTCCATATACAGAGTAACATCGAGGGTTAGTTTCTCAACTAAAGTAGCGACGGTTATTATCACGAATAAGTGCGCCTTCGCGAAAAGGTTTTGGTTCATATACAGACTAACATCGAGAGTTTGTTTCACACCTAAAGATTCTACATACACTCAAGTAGGGTGCTAATACCTAGACCAAGATGAGGGATTCATATCTAAGCTAACGTACGGTAATGGGGCTTGCTTCCCTCTCTTTACAACATGCATATATTTCATTAGTTTGTGATTCGCTGATAAGTCCTCCTCCTTAAAATTTTTTTTAATCCATAAAAATACTTATAAATCATTGCTGGAGATTTTTTTGCAAAAGTAATTTGTGTTAACTGTAATTACCAACACAAGCCCTGTATTTTGTGCTTTGCAAATAACATCCATCTCACTATAAATTTCATAAAAATACTTACAGGGATTTCCTCAACGAAAATAATTTGTATTAACCCCTTGTTACAGCACTTATATAGCCGGATAGTTTGTGCTTCGAAATTTAGACCCGACCAACATAAACAAAGCAATGGGGAACTTTCTAGACTCATTTATAACGATGGGGGGCTTATTTGGGAAGCACATAATACAAGACTTGCGTATGTTGCAAATAAAGGTTAGCACAAAATATTTTTATGCAAGCAATGGTTTATTAAGTATTTTGATGGATTTGTTTAGTTTACGTATGAAAAGGGAAAAGGAAAGCAATGTGTTTCATTCCGCTGATCGAGCCTTCCACGCTCCTTCAACCATAGCGAAGGATTCCCAGCATACATATATACATTACGAATAGGTGCATAGCGGGATTAAGGATGGGTGCGGTCAGGATAGGATCGGAAGTAATACAGTTATGGTTCTGAGGGGACGCACTACCCAGCATTCGCCTAAATAGCCGCACGTGAGGTGTGTATACGGCGTAATCCCATCATATATGTGTATTAGGAAAACCCTCTTAAAATATCTCATACAGGATAGACGGTAACGGGAATCGACCTCATTACCTCCCGAATGCTAACTAGATTTTGTTACTACAGCTCCAACTAGCTCGGGTTACTTATGACAATGGGGGGCTTATTTATGAATCTCAAACTACGGAACTGGCAAACAAATCTCTAATAATGATTATTAAGTATTTTAAAAAAATTCTAAAAGTTCTTTATTTCGATAGGGAGGTGTATTGGTTTATGCGTGGAAGGGGGTTAAAACTGGTGCTCCCACTATTGGAACTCTTAAAAATAGTTATTGTTGCCAAAATAGAAACATTTCGATGAATATTTTTTAATGAGTTACCGAATCACATACGACTCTCAAACAATAATTGGTGCCAAAATAGAAATATTTCAAATACACATTCTTTAAAGATGAAGATGAATGAGCGATCGAATAGAATACCAGCCAGAGAAAACAGTCGATCTTTTGATTTGACGTATTTTGGAAGACACATACACGATCTATTTTCTTCCTAGCTCATACGCCCAAACTCAAAATTCGTCACGTGTGATGTTGCAGTAAACAGTTTTTGAAGCACTACGATTGTATTCTGTAGCGTATTTTTGTTTGAGCGATTGTCAAATTGTTCGGGATCCTACGCGCTAAGAGCTTTCTTACAGCTAAGCCCTAAGAAACCTTACGATGGAAACCGCAGATCGTACACGTATACACGGTAACTCTCGAATATATTTCAACTATATCGCGTCTCGCGTTTTCATACATCTCGTTGAAGGCCGAATATTCCAGCTTTCGGGAGTTTTTTCGGATTATTTCTCAAATTTCGTATAATTTCCCTCCCCGAACCAGAAACTCCACCCCGTGGCTAACCCCTCAAGTGGGATTAACCCATTGGGGGTTTGTAGAAAAAATGATTGGATGTTAAATGATTAGTCTAAAACTAGTAGTTTTGATCCTACTTCATACATTCCGTACATGGAGAGGTTAACCATTGCGAAAATAATTGACGCCTACTGAAAAACTGAAAATCGGTGATCGACTTGTGGTGATTCGAACAAAACTGATATCCTGGTTGTTTTCCGGTGGTATTTGTAGTTTGGTTTTCTTACTTGATGCTCGTGTAATTATTCGTTGAGGTGTCACTTTCTCTCCCTTCTTTGGTTTTCCCTTATTAATTGTTTGGGCGTTGTTCCGTGTGGTAGCTGGTACGTGCTTCTTTAGAAGCGGCTTCCAGGTATTGGGTAACATTTGTGCAGTATCCCGTGTGTTCATGCTGAGCGGTTTTTTCTCTATTTCGATGGCTTTCCGAAATATTCGGTGTTTTTTAGATTTTGTATGTTGTCGAAATCTATTTTGCGTGCTGTCTCCCGCACATGTTGGGCCAGTAAAGAGGTTGCTAGATTCTTCAGTACCGCGTTACAATATTCTTCTTTGCGAACGTTGATGTGCTATATAGCTTTTGGCGCACTCATTAAATGGTACTTCGTACAGCCCTTACTCCTCGACTGGAATTTTCATCTTCGGGTTCTGGAGCATGTTACCGATCTTCTTGTTGGTGGTAAAGATGGACTCAATGTTGTGTTTCTTCAGGAGTTTTCCTATCTTGTCTGTCATACCTCACACGTATGGCAAACGTGGCTTGGGTATAGCCTGCTTCTTGTCTCCTTTCGTCTTCGATGGGTTTTCTGCTGTGTTTATGTTCTTCGTGGAGAACTCATTTTGTAGAAGTGCGAACTTAATGTTATTTGTTTTTTGCCGAGTCGTGTTTCCGTCTGCTAGGCGCTGAAGGTTTTGTAACCAACGTTTTTACCACTGATTGTAGTTGCGCTGGATAGTGATGAGTAACGATTTATATGTGTACTTTTGCGTTACACGGTGTGTCCTAACTCTTCCAATTTCTTCGTTTCATGTGTCTATATAACAAATGTGTCGTCGACGTACCGTAGCCAAAGTTTTGCTTTTCCCAGCGCTGATTGTACTGTCTTGGTCTCGAAGCCTTGCATGAATATATCTACAAGTACCAACGATGACATAACAAGATCGATTCGCCTAAAAGACGGTAACAAAATCCGGCAAGAAACAAATAATATCAAGCCCGTACTTCTACAAAATGGATTCTCCAGGAGAACATACAGAGAGCACAAACACCATCGAATACAAAAAAATCCAAGAGGCAGCTTATAGCCAAGACATGCGTCCATACGTGAGAGGTGCGGCAGAAAAGATAGAAAAACTCCTGAACAAACACAGAATTGACACCATCTTTACCACTAGCAAACTACATATGACATGAACGTACGCAGAGAAGAATATTGTAACTCGGTACTGAAAAATCTGGCAACCTCTTCACTGACCCAACATGTGCAAGAGACAACACACAACATAGTTTTCAATAACGTCAAAATGCTAGCCAACATCCAAAACAAAACATACCGAATATTTCGGGAAGCCATCGCAATAGAGAAAAGACGGTCCAGCATAAGCACACAGGATGATGCATAAAGGTTATCGAATACCTGGGAGCCCCTTCTAAAGAAACACAGATCAACTACCACATGCAACAATGGCCAAACAACTAGAAAAGAAAAACAAAAGGAGAGAGGAGAGAAAGTAGTGAACGAATGCGTAGTCAAAATTAAAGGGAACGATCATTCACGCGAGAATCTAGTCGGAAACCCGAACTACAAATACCACCGAAGAACAACCAATATCAGTATATATATATATATATATATATATATATACATACATACATAATTCGGTGTAAAATGGTGAAAGGTTCAGCTTATGAATGTTAAAAATCTGTAGTCTAAACTTATGGTAAACTTTTTTGCGGTTTTAATCCGATTTAATATTTTCGAATTTAAGGGAGGGTTATATGAACTCATTAGGGATTATGTGTTAAATGAATAAGTCTAAAACTGCAGCAATGAGTTGTTTCAGTTTCAATCCGATTCGACACAGTCAGTGTATAAGAAGGTTACATTAACACGTTAGTGGTTGAAAAATGAAATCTATTGTGTTGTTTCAAATAATTAGTCTAAAATTAAAGTATCATCGGGAGCTGATAGAAAAAATGATTATATTAAACGATTAGCGTAAAATCATAGAAATGTTTCTTCCGATTTTAATTCGATTTCATATACTCGATATATATGAGTCTTGAAAAAATCTATTCTCATTAATATAAGACTAAAATTAAGACTACGCTCTTACCCAATTCCATATATTTAATATATTCTATGTACGGTGGGAGCGGAATTACATCATTGGGGGGGCTGATGTATTAAGTCTAAAAATACGGCAAAGTTTATCCGGTCTAATCTGATGTCATATTTATGTGGGTAGAGTTAATCTTTGGTGGGTGACTGACAAAATGAGTGTCCTGTCAAATGGTTAGTCTAAAATTTATGTAAAATTACGGTATAGCTTAAATTGTAAATAGTTATCCATTCATACCGTGTGGGTGCTGCCAGAGTTATAGCTAGCACCCCCACGTTTGATTTTAATTTGACGATAAGATCTGGGCAAAATTTTATTTTTCCGGTCTGTATTTGTCTAAAATTAGTCTAAAATTGTGGTTATAAAGTGAGTAACTGTTTACGAAGTGGGGGTGCTCACTTTATTGTCGGGAATACAGTTTTAAATTACGCAACTATAATTATTAACCTAAGAATAATTTTACTTAATTAAAATTAATCTTAAATAACTAATTTGGCTTACATTGTGATTGTCAGAATTGCATGAAATAGACTTTCAGACAACTAGCACACTGTTTTTAATACAGTTATGATATTATCACTAAGTTTAATTGTTTTCGAATATGAGACCCTGATATTACCCCAAATAATTAGCATTTAAATATCATATTGATTTTAGACTTTAAATTTACTTACTTCAAGATATCCTACAGGGCCATTAAATGGATAATCTCCTAATCGTCGTTCTTCATCTAGAAATTTCCCAGCTCTACCATTTTCAGGTGGGCAGAAGAGACCATAATTGAAGCTTTCCTTCAATTCCTAAAGAACACAAAGAAATTGATTAATAGTGTAGTTTTCACACACAAACAGTGATAAATGAATCAATGAAATGTGTATTTCCCTCCCTTAGTAATGATTTTAAGAAAAGTATACAGTATGAGTGCGTTATCAAATTTAGAATTTTGCAGTATAATACGTAAACATTTCCGCATTATACCGTGTACAAAATTAGGTTGCTCCATTTTTACACTCGCACTGTATACGAAAAAGTTAATGAAGTGTGTAAATAAAGCAAAATGATTAACGGATAAGAATGAAATGAGTGAACGTTATTAACTCATTCATGCAATAAGTTGGCATTCTATACGGTCAATTAAGATTGGTAATCAAATATTTAACCATGCTTTTTTTCACGAATATATATGTACGAGGGTGTGTAAATTAAGGAATGTTAAAAATCCCGAGGTACTTAAATCAATAGAAATTTCTCCAGAGATTTGTTAGTTTCGTATTTTTTTATTCATTGTTAGATACAAGATTTATTTGCTTGTTAAAAGTACCAACCACGGTTTAAAGTATTGCATTATTGAACTTTAACTTCCATAAATGTACTATAACTTTGTGGTATTTTATTAGAAAATGGTATGTAAATGTTTAGAACGCAACGGAGCGTGGAATCTGCATAACTTAACGCATTTCAAAATTAATATATAACGGCCTATAACACAATTGCCGTAGGCCTTAACCGGAACTTTTGTGCTTATTCTTATTAGTTTTTAAACCTACAGAACCCCGTGCTATAATTTTAATTAAAATTCATGTTTCTAACAATTAGTCTGTATCTGAAGCGTTTTTCTTCGCATTTCGTACGGCTTCAAAGTAGGACGAGATCTGAGAAATGTTTTTAATACTTTTTAAATGCGGAAAATCCGACCACTATTTTAGAAGCAATAAAGTTAAAAACATTCCTTAGAAATGATAGCGATTTAATGAGGCTTAAAATTCCCGAGATAAACAACTAAATTCATAGATTTTGGGGTAAGGATTTTCGTTCCTCTCCATCGTTAATCTAAACTAAACCTATTTTGAAGAAAATTCGAACAGACCAGTGTCGTAAAATGAGTAGAAAATAAAAATTTTGTCACTTTATAGTGACGACTTCTTTCCATATCCTCACTGTCAACGGTAAATAAACACAAACACGTCTTGCCGCTACGCATCTTATGTTGGCGAAAAAGTCAATTTGATAAAATTGAACTTTGGATATATCAGTAAACAGAAACTTGGACAAGATGCTTGTCGATTTTGAATTCCGGGAGATATCTAGGTCCACATTATTTTCAATTTTCGGAGAAACGGCTATTTTCTTGAATTTTTATAAAAACCAAACCAATTTTGAGGCAAACTCGAACAATTTCAAAATATCTCTAACTCGGCATACATCAAACCTCTGGAAGTGTATTTTGTTCCTCTCCGTTCTCAATCGTTCTTAAGGTGTAAGCACTTCTTGATTTTAAAATTCTGCAAAAAAACGAATCGTCGCTCTAAATCAGGTATCGCTGTCGCTGCTTATTCTTGAATTCGGACTAATTTCGAAACTGTTTCAAGCAACGTAATACATTTTGAAATTGTTCTGATAACTGCCGTTTATATCAAAAATAAAATCACCAGCGTAGCAATGCTACAACGTATATATATATATATATATATATATATATATATAACAACTGCAACTCTTCTAAATTTGGTTTTCATTTCCTACACGCAACTGGTTACTCACGTAGATATGGTCGGAGTTGACAATATTGCTGATCATGAACTGATGTCATGTGAGTTGATTCTTAAAAAACCACAAAACAGTACTTTTCGTACCTACAGACAATACAAGAATATAGATCCTGAATCATACCTGAATCAGACCTTTTGAAACTACCCTTACCGGAGTTATATTATATGCCTGGCATTAATGCCAAAGTAGGTGTTTTCACCACTTGTCTGACATCCTTGGTAGATAACCATTCTCCTCTAATAAGGCGACGTTTTACAAAGAAACTCGCGCCATGACTGACTCTATGATACGTAAGATGATAACGTTAAGAGATGCCGCTTTCAAAAAGTATAGTCAGAGCAAGAGGCAAGACCATAGATCTTATTATAATCATTTATGTATTATCTTAACATCTAAAGCTGTAAATCGTGAAAAAAGGCCTTTTTTCAATGCAATTTAACGGGATCAGGGAATTCAATGTGGCACATGATAAGGTCCTATTTTATAAACAAGAACAAGTAAGATAGATTACCAGAGTATATAAAAGATCCCAATGGCATTAATCAATTTTTCGTTTATTTTACGTCCAAGCCATACTTACAGTTTCTAGTGCTGATTTAATAAATGTTTATAGCGCGCATAGTCTTCCTTTTCGCTAACTACTGACTCGGATATTTTGAACGTCATAACATTTCTTAGCACTGCAGCAGAGGGTTGTGATGGCTTAAATATAGACATAATGAAACTTAGTTGTGCTTACATTATTCCATTTCTGGTTAATACTGTCAACACTTGCTTGTTCGACGGTGTTAATCCAGCTTTATGGAAACAAGCTATTGTGCATCCATTACATAAAATTTCTATATCCTTAGACTTAAAAGACTTACGATCTATCAGTATATTATGCGCGTGTTCAAAATTGCCAGAAAAAATAATTGACAAGTAGTTGCGCGAGTTCGTGGAAGTAAATGAAATACTTCCTACAAGGCAATCAGGGTTTCTAAAGGGCTATAGTTCTGAAACTGCATTAACTAATCTACTTGATGACATAGTCAAAGCTACCGATAATAATGTGTTAACTCAAGTAGTGTATATCGATTTTTCTATAAAGCCTTCAATACCTTAAATCATGGCATGTTTAATAGTCATGGATGAAACGGCAATAATCTCTTTTGCTGATTACCTCAAAGGTAGATCCCAGAGGGTTAAGTTAAATAATAACTTATCTGATGCTATATATCTCCATTCAAGCGTACCACAAGGTTCAATATTACGCCCATTATTATATGCTATTTATACACCCCAATTCAATTATGTCTTAAAATATTGCTCATTATCATTTCTACGCTGACGATAAGCTTTACATTTGATTTTCCATAGAAACAGGTCATGATGCTTGCGAGCACTGCTTAGAAATAAACCCCTTTAAATCAAAAATAATGCTTTTTGGACCGAAAAACTTAAAAGGAACAGTTTTTGAAATTAAATCTACATATAGTGATTGACTATAAAGAACTAGTTTTGGAAGACTCTGATAACTGTTTGCGAGTTATCCTGGATACGAAATTAAAATTCCCTAGCCATGTCAACAAATGCCTACAAAAAGCATACTCTTTATTAAAAACTATATATAGTAGTCGGCAGTACTTAGTAAAACGGTAAAGCAAAATGTCTGCGAGGCTTTGGTATTGTCACATTTTAATCATTATAGTATTATGTACGCCTCCTTTCTTGATTTCGTTAATAAACGAAAGATACCAAAAATTCAAAATTCTTGTATGTATTGACTTATATTTGGAATTCGCTAATACAACCTGTTTTTCACAAAGTAATTGAATTGAGGTGGTTAAATATGAGCAGGTAGCGTAGTGGTGACACGACCTGCTTAGCGTTCGGGAGATAATGGGTTCGATTCCCGTTACCGTCTACCTTGTATGAGGTTTTTTCAGGGGTTTTCCTGATACACATGTAGCGGCATGGTCACTGTGTATATGCACACCATGTCCGGCTACTTAGGCGAATGCTGGGGTAGTATTTTCCCCCTCAGAACCCTAACTCCGTTCCTTGCGATCTTATCCTGACCACACCCATCCTTAATCCCACCATGCATATATACGTAATGTATGTATGTATGCTGGGAATCCATGAAAAAGAATATTACTGAACCTTGGTGGCGCAGTTGGTAGCGCGGTACTCTAGCAAAGTACAGGTCGTAGGTTCGAATCCTACTCGAGGTAAACTTTTTATTTATGTATTTAATAAAATTATTAATAATTTTTAATTAAGTCAATAAATGTGTTCAATGCTTAGTGATGCTTTCGATTTTCTTCTGTTTTTTTTATTCTGTTATTATGCTTAATTTTAAGTTAAAATGTTGCAACAATCTGTACTGGTAGCAGCAACACTGTACGTTAGTGTTATTTCTTTCAAGGTTAAGTGTAGGTTAGTATTATTTCTTTCAAGGTTAAGTGGTAGAATAGCGAGCTCTGTTGCAGAGTAAGCTGAACTCCGCCCTGGGTTTGTTAATTAATTTTTTTTTCAACTCATTTATTTGTTCTGTAAAAAATATCAATAATAATAAAAACTTATAATATTATATATATATATATATATATATATGGTGTTGCTCTTCAGGGTTTCTTCCCACGTCTGGTTACTTCTTAAAAGAACCATTTCCTCCATCACAATGTTTCGGCTAGATCGCACCAACCATCTTCAGGTAATCAGAGCTCGACTTCTGGTGATTCGAACCGAATTGATACCTTGGTTGTTCTCCAGTGGTATTTGTGGCTTGGTTTTCCGACTCGATGCTTTCACTTCGACTACTTTCTCTCCTTTCTCCTTTGGTTTTCCCTTTATAGTTTTGGCGTTGTCTCGTATGGTAGCTAATGCGTGGTTCTTTAGAAGCGGCGTCCAGGTACATTTGTGTATCATCCCGTTTGTTAATGCTGGACAGTGTTTTCTCTACTTAGATGGCTTCCCAAAATATTCGATGTGTTTTATTTTGGATGTTGACTAACATCTTGACGTTATTGAAGTTTATTTTGCTTACTGTTTCCTGTCAGTTATGATGTTCTTATCTGTGTATATTAATGTCCATATGGTACTTTGTACACTCCTTACTCCTCAAGTGGAATTTTCCTCTTAAGCTTTTAGAGAATCGTGTCGATCCTTTTGTAGGGCAATGTTGTGTTTCGTTAGAAGCTTTCCTATTTTGACTGTCACATCTCTTACGTATGGTAAACATGTCTTGGCTATTGGCTGCTTCTGGCCTTCTTTTGTTTTCGATTGTCTTGGCTATATGCTACTCCTCGTCTTATTTTGCTTTCGATAGATAGGCATGATTATCATACGTGCGAGGTGCCAGGCAACATAGGAAAACTCCTGAAGAAATACAATATTGGCCATCTTTACCGCCAAATCAAGAAGCAACGAGTGTCCGAAGTGCCATGTGGAGTGTGCCCAAAAAGTTACATAGGACAAACCAACGTATGCAGAGAACATTGTAATGCGGGCTGAGGAATCTAGCAACCTCTTCACTGGTGCAGGAGACAGGACACAAAAATTAGACTTCGATAACGTCAAGGTGCTAGCCAACATCCAAAATAAAACATATCGAATATTTCGAGAAACCATCGAACCAGGATATAGATTTCTTAGCGTTCATATAGTTGTTTACTGTTTTGGTTCGCTGTCTTTTGACTTTTGCCTACTTTCACTTTCTCTTTTAATTTTCCTTTGTTTGATTTACTGCTTCGGGTTTTATGATCCTCGTATCCTACAGTAATGTGTTAAGTAGCATCCCTTGTATTTGCGTTTTGAAGTCTTTTCTCGATCACGAAGTCTTTCTTTATGATGCGTTCTTCTAATGGTTTTAGATCAGCCAACATCTTGGTGTTCTGGAAGTCGATTTTATTTGGTGTTTGTAACGTGTTGGGCCAGAATATTATCTACATATCTCAGCCATAGTATTAGTTTGTTCGTCGCCGTTTGCAGTGTCTTTGTTTCGAAACATTGTAAAAACAGGTTTGCTACTACTGGTGAAGTCGGTGATCCCATCGATGCTCATTCCATTTGTATTTTTGATTTTCGTAGATGAAGTATGTATTCTTAAAACAATGTTTTGTTAAACGTATGATGTCTTCCGACGGTTCGTACACATTTTTAATGATGTCCAGTGTATCTTTTATTGGTAATTTATAAATAATGACACGGCGTAGAACCTAATTAGTAAAATGTCCGGTGTAACTGTATGCTTGTTTATCAATTCGATAAAATAACCTGCATTTTCGAGATGAGATTCCGCTCTTTCAGTGTACGGATGTTATTGTTTTGCAAGATATTTTTCAATTGTTGACGCGGAGATCCAATAGAACTTATGCTTGACCTGAGTGGAACTCCATGTACTTTTGGCAAACTATAGAACTTTGGGCATTTTGAAGATTCCTCCTTTGGAATGATGCTGAGTTGTGTTAGTTAATCTAATGGGGTTGCCTTGACATTTGCCCTTGTAGTTTTTTAGCAGGATCCGTCTTGATTGGTTGGTATGTCAGATCATCCAACAAGCTTTTTATTTTTCTGGCGCATGTATCAATATCTATGACCACGGTTGCCTTTCGTCTATCTGCCGGAAGTATAATGAACACTTTGTTGTTTCTTAATTTCTTTAAGGTTTGTTGCTCACCCTAGATATGTTCGTTTTTGTTGATCTTGTCGTCCTCATAGAAAGGAATATAAAAACAATAATAGATGAAGACCAAGATGAACCGACATCTAGAGCACGTCTGCCTTACATAAAAGAAACCACCGACCAGATAAGCAAAAGATTGAAAAAACACAACATACAAACAATATTTAACACTAATTGAATAATATCATTTATGATTCGGAATCCGAAAACAAAAATAGATCTGAAATACTAAGAAGTTTATAAGATTTTATGTGCCGACTGTCACCATACATACATTAGTTACACAAAACCGAAGGATTAACATGAGAAGAAAAAAAAACTCAGAAACGCAGTAATTAAGAATTATGTAACATCATCTTAGAACCAGCATCTTCAACAAACATCACATAAAAAAAAATGTTGGTTAATACAGAAGAAGTAAATAAACGCATTATAACACTGACGCTGCCTAACATATTGGAACCATTACTGAAGAATGCGAGAATTACAAAACCTGAAGCATTAAAACCAAAAAAAGGACAATTAAAAGGAAACGTGAAAGTAATCGAACGTTAAAAGACAGCAAACGAAAACTAAACTATTTGAACTCAAAGAGAAAGTAGAGGAAGTGCGTATTTCAATCCACATCATCAGAAGTAGATCGAAACGAGTTACTTGAAGATAGGCAGTGGGACCTTGTCGAAAAGTCGTACTAACACAATCAGTTCTTATAAGAACGAAGTGAAAAAGACAGATCAAAGCCAGACGATACAACAAAATTAGAGATTACTGGTTTTCAAGTTTCTGCGAGTGTTGACTATTGTTATTGTTCTTACAGGCTTCTTCCTACACTGTCTGCTCTGGTTGGTTCTTAAAAGAATCATTTCTACCATCACGATGTTTGGGCTGGATCGCACCAACCATGTTCAGGTGATCCGTGCTCAATGTTTGATAATTCAAACCGAACTGGCATGGTGGTTGTCTCTGGTGATACTTCTAGTTCGATTTTCTGACTCGATGCTCGTGTGATTGGTCGTTGAAGTGTCACTTTTTCGGTAGTTCCCCTTTCACATTGACAACAGTCTCTTTTGTTACTCCATTCGACTTTGGTTTTCCCTTTCTAATTAATTGTTAAGGCGTTGTTCCGTGTGGTAGCTGGTAAGTACTTCTTTATAAACGACATCCAGGTATTAGGTGATCTTTATGCATCAACTCGTGTGTTCATACTGAACGGTCTTTCCTCTTATTTCGATGGCTTCCAGAAATCTTCAGCGTTTTATTTTGGCTGTTGACGTTATAGAAGTCAGTTTTGTATACCTCAAGAGCATTCTAATTTGGAAAAAGGTAAAAAATCCGAACATATATCGAAGATAATGCTAGAGTATTTCCCATTATCAATCAGTCAATGCTTTGTTGTGAGCCCAACACTATTTCCATCTATATAAATGGATTTTGGATTAAAAATTTTCGAAATGCATTTCGCGCCTTCCCATCGCCAATCCTTCGTGAGATTTTTACGATTTTGAATCTGTAAAAATTCCTCAATGAGAAGTAGCCGTCGCTTTTTCATCCTTTATCATGAATTCGACGAAATTCGGAACATGTTTGTAACACTTTCTGACGGAACTTCCCGTTTCAAACAAAAGGAAAAGCGAGTCGAGTGTCATTCGATTTGTTTTTGAAATAATTGTTATATTTCGCGCTCATGACTTCTATTGGGGTTCATTAAAGCTGGGGCTGTGGTGCAGGCTACCAGCGGGGTCACAGGTGGCGGATAGTGAATGGCCTCTAGATATAGAGGGTAGCTGCGAAATAAGCAGATTTTTCTGACGAATAAGCAGTCCCCGACCTAGCAGACCGAATGATCGTCGGTATAAACGATCCCCCTGTGTGAAAACTCGGGTCAGGGCACTCTCTTGTCCTAGGGACAGGAAACTATCCCTAAAGGCGGATAAACCAAAGTTTGATCAACGACATAGAATGTTGAACGCAACGGGAAACGACAACAGTAAAGATCCGTAAGGATATCACTAGTACATCATAATGGCTAGTTTCAGTACAAAGTATTCCGGAGTCTCAATTCACCCAATCGGATCTCCGGGGGGGATGCATTGAAAGTAGCTAATAAATACAATATGACGGCGCCAAACAGAAAGAAAACAGCTATTAAAATAGCCACGCGGAATGTCAAAACAATGGCACAGACAGGAAAAATAAATAATGCCATACAAGAAATGGAAAGAATGAATATAAGCATTATGGGTATAAGCGAAATGAGATGGCCAAGCTCAGGACAGATAAACATCAAGAAGTACAGAGTATACTACTCCGGAACACCAAATGGAGAATATCGAAACGGAGTAGGAATAATAGTGGAGCGAAATATCGAAAGAGCCATAGTAAATTTTGTACCTATATCGGATAGATTGGTATTACTTCAAATATCAAGTAACCCAATCCCAGTTAACATCATTCAAGTGTACGCACCAACATGCGATGGAACCGATGACGAAGTGGAGCAACTCTACTCAATGATAACAGAAACAATGACGAAATTACCCAAACATGACCTTAATATAATAATGGGTGATTTTAATGCAAAGGTGGGAAAAGGAAAAACTGGAGAACATATTGGGCCATACGGATTAGGAGAAAGAAATGAAAGAGGTGAACGACTTAGTATTTTTGCGGAATACCTTCTTTGAACTCCCTCCAAGGAGATTGTATACCTGGAAATCACCAAAGGATACAGAAGGCGAGATTGTGAGAAATCAAATCGATTATTTATTAGTAAATCACCGATATAGGAACAGTGTTACCGCAGTAAAAACCTACCCTGGTGCAGATATTAATTCAGACCACAACCCTGCCGTAGGAAAAATTAATATAAGAATGAAGAAAGTAAAAAGGAGAAACATATAAGATGTGACATAAGAAAACTAAAAAACACTAAAGTGGATGAATAAATAGAGAAGGAGCTAGCTGGTAGATTTATTGCAGCAGCAGAAATTACAAATGTAGAAGAAGAAATCCATAAGCTAAACGAGACAGTAGAAAAAATCAAAGAAGGAATACTGAAGAAAAGTAAAGTAGCCAAGAAAAAATCTTGGATGACCAATGAAATCCTAGAGCTAATGAAAAAAAGAAGAAGTGTTAAAAATAAAGACATACAACAATATAAAAACATACAGAAAATTATAAGACAAAAGATAAGAGAAGAAAAAGAAAAGGATATCAGAGAAAAATGTGAAGAAATAGAACTTCTTAAAGAGAAACATGATAGTTTTAATATACACAGGAAAATTAAAGAAACAACTGAAAGATAAAAATCGAGACCAGCTAATAAACTTATAAACAATGTCGGAAAAATAGTAATCAATAAAAACGATATTATGAACACATGGAAAACATATATTGAACAACTTTTTAAAGACGATAGACCAGAACAGAAAGCATTAAAAGAATTTAAAATAGAGACAGGTCCACACATCTTAAATTCTGAAGTGAGGTATACTATAAAACAGATGAAAAACGGCAAGGTCCCAGGGCCAGATAAAACGCAAGTAGAATTCCTAAAACTTATGGACGATAAAGGAATGGAATGGTTAACTGAAATATTTAATCATATATACAATACGGGTAATACCACAGCAATGGCTTACCTCAGAGTTCATAACTATTCCAAAGAAACTAGGAGCCAAAAAATACGAAGACTTCAGAACAATAAGCCTAATGAGCCATATGTTAAAAATATTTCTAATGATTATTCACAGAAGAATATACAAGAAATGTGAAGAACAGATAGCACCCACGCAATTTGGATTCAGAGACGCAGTGATGACACGAGAAACATTGTTCAGCGTATGGGTTTTGTTCCAAAGATGCAGTGATATGAACTGAGATGTCCATGCATGTTTTGTGGATGATAAAAAAGCATTTGACAGAGTACATCATGAAAAAATGAGAGAAATTCTACAAAGTATAGGCATAAATGACAAATACATAAGAATAATAACAAACCTATATTGGAACCAGAAACCCTATGTAAGAGTTGAAGAAGACCAAACCGACTCAATAGAGATTTTACGGGGAGTGAGACAGGGATGTGTGTTGTCACCGTTACTGTTCAATATCTACGCAGAACGAATATTCAGAGAAGCCCTAGATAATGCACAAGAACGAATTTTGGTAAATGGACAGAGACTAAATAACATCAGATATGCTGATGACACAGTAATATTCACGGGCAACATGCAAGACCTAAAACGAATAATGGACAGAATAGTAACTAGCAGTAAAAGATGTGGCCTTGAAATTAACACCGACAAAACCAAATATATGATTATAAGCAAGAAAAACAGCATCACAAAACAACTGAGACTAGAATGTGGGACAATCAAAAGAGTAAGCAAATACACATACCTTGGATCCACTGTAAACGATCAATGGGATAACTCACAAGAAATTAAGAGCAGAATCGGAAAAAGCAGAAGTGTGTTCATCAAAATGTCATCAATCTTTAAAAGCCGAGATCTAAAGATGAATACAAAAATAAGAATGTTACGCTGCTACGTGTAATCAGTATTGTTGTATGGTGTGGAATCGTGGACAATGACGGAGGCTACAACAAAAAAGATACAAGCATATAAGATGTGGCTATATAGAAGGATGTTCCGGGTTTCATGGACGGAACATATAACTAATACCGAGATCCTTAGAAGGATGAACAAAGAAAAAGAAATTCTAAACACGATAAAAACAAGAAAACTTCAAAATATTTGGGACACATCATGAGGAATCAACACAGATACAATCTCCTGCAATGTATATTGCAGGGAAAAGTAATAGGAAAAAGAAGCGTTGGAAGAAGAAGAATTTCTTGGTTCAAAAACTTAGGAACATGGTTCTCCATGACAACAACAGAATTGTTCCGAGCAGCTGTAAACAAGGATAAACTAGCCAGTATGGTAGCCAACGTCTGGAATAGATAGGCACCTGAAGAAGATAGCACTAAAGTGTACCACGTTGCACCGTACCGTGTCGTACCGTGTCGTACCGTATCGTACCGTATCGTACCGTATCGTACCGTATCGTATTGTACCGTATCGTACCTTACCGTATCGTACCGTATCGTAGCGTACCGTAACGTACCGTATCGTACCGCATCGTACTGTACCGTGCCGTATCGTGCCGTATCGTACCGTATCGTACTGTATCGTACCGTATCGTGCCGTATCATACCGCATCGTATCGAATCGTAGTATATCGTATCGCACCGTACCACACCGTGTGTATCGTGCCGATTGTACCGTATCGTGCCATGTGGTACCATATCATACCGCATCGTACAGAATTGTACCATATATTATTGTACCTTATTTTATCGTACCGTACCGTAACGTACCGTGTCGTTCCCCTCTTACGTAATTTTAACAAAATGAAAATCATTTTAAATTGAACTAAATGTAAGTTTCGTTTAATATAATTAAAGGTGTTAAATTAGTGATAGATGTATAGAAAAACAAAGTTTGCTTGCATAGTGCGTAAAATTAGATTGAAAATTGTTAAGGTCATTTAAATTATATTTAACTATTTTAATTTAAGTTACTTAAATGCCTAAGTTGAGTACAATTAGCAATAATTATCTTACAAATTAAATTATGATTAGTACGCAGCTTTCGTAATTTAAGGAAGTATTTCTAGAATTTCAAGAAATGAAATGGATCTTTTATAAAGCTAGACGAATTTGGAACATTTGAACTTTATTTTTTTTTTTTTAGTCATTGGAAAAGTTTACCGAGATAGACCCAACAAAAACTTGTACCTAAATTAAACCTTCCTACCCTATCGTATTTTATACTTGAATAAACCAGAATGGAATTAATCTAGGTCCTTAACTAAAAAACCATCTTTAGAGAATGAATATATATGTGTATGCGAGACAGAGATTATCGATCTTCTCATCCAGTAAACAAGGTATTTCCTTTTCCATTTTATCCAACGGTTCGCAAGATTTCATTACAAAATTTCAAACATTAATTTACGTACATCCGTTTTGTAAATTAGCTCTTTAATTGAGAGGGGGTTTTAACAATGTGCGAGATATTTTCAGTATCATATATTATAAATCAAAAAACGTTTATAAATGTCAGTTCTATTTAGAAACATCGCAAAGCTGGTTGAGAATGTTCAGTTTGATTTGAAGTTTCCATAGTAACCCGTTTCTGTTGTTTTTTGTATTTGCCTTTTGTGTCTGTATTTTTATTTAATTGTGAGCACCGTAACGCATACTTATTTATGTTTCATAAATCAAAGAAAACTCTATTTTTTACGGAAAGTGATACTCTAGATAAATGACTTCGATTAATATACCAGTAATTTTAATGTTATCGTTCAGTAAACAACAGTCATCAATTCTAATTACAGCCTCAAGATATAGTTACGATAGTTGTACTTTATTAATGCCTGTTCCATTTAGTTCTATGTACTTTGCGAAATCTATGAAAGGGACTTTATCTTACTGTTTTAGTTGGTTACGATATTGTCCAAAATGTACAACGCAGGTTTGTAATTGTATCTTCAATCTTGTTACAGAAATTGCCAAGAATTTACAATTACACATTCAAGTAAAGTTTATTTCTCGACTAGGATCTTGCATTTCTACTTTAGCCTGGCCTAATATGACAATTAAGCAATTGGTTCAACCTTATTGTGAATAACTCTTTAACAACCCTTATTAAGCACGGTTGGACACAATCTAAAATATTTGTTATTAAAATAGATTACTTGAAATACTGCAATTCAATTACATGAGTATTTTGTATTTTAAATATAAAGTGATTAATTTGTATTTACATTTTTTCAAGTTTCGATTTTGGTATTTTTAAGGTCACTAAAATTATTAGTTTTCGGACTTCTAAAGTAAAAACTATTTTTAAACAAATTCTAATACTACATTGTATTTAAATTTTACATTAAAAAATACCGTATTTCCATCACATGCAACGAATCATTTTGTATTTCAAATTATATTATCTACGTTTTTATGGAAGGTATCAAAGAATTTTGTATACTTCAAACAAATTCAAATAACACTACCGAGCTGGTAGAGCAGTGGTGTCACCAGTGTTGGGTAGGATCTAGATCAAAGTGATCTAGATCCAGGATCTAGATCCACTAAACGGATATATGATCTGGATCTAGATACTTTGCTCTGCTAGGATCTAGTATCTGGATCTAGATCAGATTTTAACAGATCTTTAGTACTTGAATCCAAAGATCCATTAGAATATTTTAAAATGTATTTTAAGGGTATTTTGTGAAATTTTTAACAGGCTTGAGGCAACAGAGCTTTATATTTAAAAAATACATTATGCTCCGTTACATCCGTACCCCACAGAGATACATACACATTTACACAATTACCTACTGCCTGAGGCATGTTAAATTCCGAAATAACCAATAATAGAACTATTCATTTCCTTTGTTAATATTTCCGTCGGTTGTTTTTGTTTCCCAAAGCTACAAAGGCAGATAATGACAGCTAAGTGCTAATCTAATGACTTAATGTGTAATGACAATGGGGTCATCCATCCATTAAAGTAGGTACTTAAGTTAAGTGGAACTGGAATTCCCTGTTGCTAATTTAATCGAACAAAAGGAGTTATAGAAAAACAACAATCTTGTCTTCAGTTCTTAAGAATACGACTTTAAGTAAAGCACATTTGTTAATTGTTAGTTAGATCAACAATGAGTGACGAAGCTGAATTAATGGAAGTTCCGCCAATCTTAAGCGGTAAATTTGATAAAATTTTATCAAAATGTGACAACAAGATAGTGACCCAGTGTCTAAATTGTCCCGCACAAATACAAGGTCATGTGACTTCAACAGGAAATTTTATTCGGCATATGAAGGTATGTATTAATATAGTTTTTGGCAGAATTTTAGTATCATTTATTCTTACGAAATACATCATCTGATATATCAAAACGTGATTTGTAGACTTAATTTTTCTTATTAAATTCTATATGAATTACGTAAAGTATTTTTTGTTGCAAAATACTTAGTTTCTCGTGTGTTAAAGAACGTTTACAAAAGGTTGAGATTTATTTCTTAAAGTCCCTAATGCATCAAAAAACTTTTTTAAATGTTTATGATACCTGTATTCATAAAAAGATGGGATTCAGTCGCTTTCAAAATTGGTGTTATCTAAATTTTGACTGAAACTTGAAGTGACTTCAATCTGAATTTTATAAGTTAACATACACTTCCTCCTTTTTTTCTAGAGAAAGCATCCAGTAACATTTAGCAAATTCGATGCAGAAAAGACAACAAAAAAAAGTAAAACCGAAATTTTATCAATGAAGAATTTCAACAAGACTAACATTTTTCAACGATCTACCAGTTCTACCACAAAGAACTCGGTTAACAAACTCGTCTTAGATTACATAATTGAAAAGATGAGGCCTATTTGTACAGTCGAAAACCCGCATTTATTAGGTTAGTAGAAGGACTTTCTGGCAAAAACCTTGTGACCGAAAAACGCTCAAGAGTAAATTAGAAGAAGAGAAATCAGCAGTTATTGGTGCTGTAATAGAAGAATTAAATAAAACCAAATACGTCTGTACAACTGCAGATGTTTGGAGCACCAATAACAAAAGTTATCTTGGTATGACTGCACACTTTATCGATAGTAATAGCTTCCAACGTAAATCTTTTGCATTAAGCTGTAGGCGATTTAAATTTGCACACACATTTGACAGAATTGCGGAATTAATAAGTGAAATTCATAACGAATACAAATTAAATCTCGGTAAAATTTCAGGAACGGTAACAGATAACGCAAGCAACTTTAATAAAGCTTTTAACGTATTTACTGCTTCTATATGTAATAAGAGCAGCGATAGCGAATTAACAGAGTTGCAAAATCAAAATGATGTAGATGTTGAATCATTACCTGCTTTTGATACTGACAGTACTTACGTGCTTTTGCCCGAACATTTTAAGTGTTGTTCGCATACACTCAGCCTTGTAATTACGATAGATGCAGCTAAAGCATTTGAAAACATAAGGTATAAAAAAATGTACGATACTGTTTTTGGGAAAGCTTATTCTTTATGGAATTTAGTGAGTAGGTCAACTAAGGCGTCGGATCAGTTAGAAAATGTTTGCGGTGTCAAATTGAAAGTTCCTTGTCCTACTCGTTAGAATTCCATGTATGACGCATGTGTTAAACTAATTAATATTGAAGCAAAATTAAGTGATGTTTGTAAGTTATTAAAATTAGACGTATTCCAACTGTCAGATTTTGTGTTTTTAAACGAATATATTTCTGTTACAAAACCTATAGCCGTTGCAATAGATATTTTACAAGATGAAAAACTTGTCAGTTAGGTACTGTTTTGCCAACACTTTTCATTAAAGCTAGCTTAGAAGCAATGACAAAACTGACATTTTGTTCTAAATTAAGAGAATGTTGATTGAACGGCTTTACAAGACGTTTCTCTAATATAATGGATATTAAAAATTCTAGTAGTCGACCATACCTGTTATCTACAATTTCTAACCCAAAATTTAAATTATGGTGGTTAAAAATTACCCCCTTTAAAAATGAAACAGCATTCTCTCAAACACAATTATTGTGTGAACTTAACAATTCCGGATTTCAAGAAAATCTTAATAGTTCAGAATCAGAAATTCAGTTCACACTTACTGAAAAAAAATCCTCTGCCACGGACGAATTCTTTGATTTTTTAAAAATAAATACTCAATCGCAAACAACATTTGATTCAGAATGCACAAATTATTTTAAAGACACAAGCACTAACTATGAGCAATTAAATATGTACCCTGCTATAAAAGAAATCTTTTAAAATATAATTCTATACTTCCTTCATCTGCCCCCGTTGAAAGGATATTTAGTATGGGTGGACTAATTTTAACTCCTCGTAGGAATAGATTAGGTGATGATATATTTGAGATGCTATTAATTTTAAAACAAAATAAAATAAAATTAGATAATAAAATGTAATTATGTAATGTATACTTATAATAATTTAGATAAATGTCCTTATCCTTATAATTGTATAACAACTATGTGTTAAGTTAAATTAACAATTAACATTGCAACTTGCAAGTGTAAATGTGTACCTAATACTAATTTTGTAATTTGTAGTGCGTTAAATAATTAATGTCAGTTTTCAATAAAACCTATAAAATTATATTTGTATATTATTTTTCTTAATAATTTAACCTTACGGACTAATATTTGTATTACATGAAAAATGATCATGGGAATGGGAGTACTACTCATCAGTAGCAATACTAGCAATTAAAGATAATATTAATAATTAGAAAAATCTCGAAACAATTTTAGGAATGTCGGATCTTTATTAAAGATCTAGATCCCATTTCAAGGATCTTTGATCTTTATCTAGATCCATTTTTACGTACGGATCTTGGATCTGTATCTAGATCCTAAATAAATGGATCTTACCTAACACTGGGTGTCACGATCTGCTTAGCATTCGGGAGGTAATGGGTTCGCTTCTCGTTGCCGTCTACTTTGTATGAGGGGTTCTTCTCATACTAATGTAGCGGCATGGCGTTATATGCACACCATGTACGGCAATAGTAGCGCCGGGGAAAGGCGTCTCATGGCGGACTTGAGAAAGGAAATGGTTATAATTTATACGTGTGCTAGATATTTTAAATGAAGGACTTAAAAACGTATGTCGATTCTAAAATCAAGCCGCATGACGCTGTCAAATGTCTTCTTGTCTATTTAACCTCTAATTATTCTTCGTATATCGTTTCGTATAATCGCATCGTGTTTTGTAGTATTATTATTATTATTATTATATTAATATTCACTATTACGAAGTAAGTTTATAATGCAAAATGTATTTCCAATTGATTGAATGCATTTATTTATTTTGCAGCAAATAACTCAAGTAATGTTAATGAATATACTGCATTATTTCGAGACGGAACGCGATAACGGGGAACCAAGTTGTAACATTAAACGGCGCCAATTGTAACACCATAAATTATAACGCCAGTATAATCTGCTACTTCTAAACTATTAGCAATTGTTCAAATAAATTTAATTAAAAAATATGAATAAATAACAATCGCTACTGCCGTTGGCCCTGTCGGTAGATTAAGATAGGGAGGTTCTAATAAAAGGATTTCTCAAGTATCTTGAATACTGCTTGATTCCAATCTGCTAAATTATTTCCCCTTCACTAATTAATAAAAAACGCAATATAAAAAAATTATAAAAATATAATGAAATTAAATCTCGAGCGCCATGTTGTCTTTAGTTATAGGAACAACAAAACCTAGTTAATGAACAATAAAAGCCTTATATTAATATAAAAAAAATAACAATGGGCAATAATGTTTATTTACCAAATTAAGGGATGATTAAGGAGAGGAAAGAAAAAGGTCTTATAGCTATGCTTAAAGAACTAAAAAAATCATTACATAAATACCTTTATACTTTCTTTTTGACAACTTCCTGTGTTTACTGTGTCAACCAGCATGATATCATTTCTACATCACCATTGCGTAATCTTGTAATAACGCGATCAGCCGCACCCTTAATGGAGTTTATTATTTAATATTTACACGTAGAAATTGTCTTTCCAATAAATTTATAGCATTCTTGAGGTTTTAGTATATTAAAATTGCAATTTAAAATGTAATCCAAAAAGTAGTATAATAAAGGTAAAACTTAAAAATGAAAGATGAAGAGAAAAAATGAAAAAATCGAAGTGCCATTTAAAAGTATGCAAAATTAAAGTATGCAAAAAGTGTGCATTCTAAAAGAATGCATTAAAAAAATGCCTAAAAAAGCAAATGTTTTTAATTTAAAATATAATGAATTAAAAGATCTCTTACCATCTAAACCGATGGCACTTTACACTAAAATTTAGGGAAAATTCCCCAAAACTACATGCTTCATGCTATTACATTTAGCAGGAAGTGAATTTAATAGAGGCTTTCAGAGTGACTCCTGTAAGTGTCCCCCCACGCATCTGCGCATAGAATTAAGTTATCACGCTTTGCGCGATCAGCATCCAATTTCTTACGGAAAGGGAAATATAAATCTTTATGAAATATTACACTTAAAAAGGTATGTACTATGAAATGCAAAACTTAAAAACTTTTCTTATGTTTACTACTAAATGCATGAAAGATCTAAAATTAAAGTATAATTTAGTACAACATGAAAAAAGGTTGTTACAAAGATTACCTTTAACTTCCATTATCCAGGTACGCTAATAATGTTCACTATTTAAATTTATATTTATGTAATATTATGTTGCAGCGTACTGCTCTCGCATGCGGCATTTCCGTGAAAACCGTAAATCGGACAAAGGCAAGAATGGCTCTCGCTTTAGAATCTGGGAAATCGACGCCGGATTCACCGCAAAAACATAGCCTGCGGTTGAAGCCGAAGGCAGAGGATGTCGACGAATACGTGGAAGACGTTTTGAAACGAAAAATTTACACCATGCATGCAACTGGTAAATAATTCAAAAATTATTGTTGAAATGGAGTTAATCACTGTTTAATTTTAGGCTCACATATTAGCATCGACAAACTCCAAACTGAACTTAAAGAAGATAAAATATTTACCTTCAGTAAAACGAGTTTGAAACAACTGTTACAGAAAATTGGTTTTGAATTCAAAGTTGACGATGGAAGAAGGGGTTTAACCCTCTAGCAGTCTCTGGTACACATATTTACCACTAGCTAATATGGTAGAACAATACATGATACTGCAACGAAATATCAACCTTAACGTATATTTGCATCCTAGAAACGGTTACTGGTACGAGTGTATACCCTATATTAAATCAGCGCCATCTTATTAATAAAAATGTAATTTTCGTCCGAAATGTGGTGCACATATGTACTGTTGTGCATTTAAAAGTTGACTGCAGTGTGCTGTTTGTGATATCGTGTAAATTTGAAGTTTTTTACGAATATTTTGAAGATTTAATATTAGAAAATATGTTTATTTTCATACTAGTATACTAGGTTCGTGTTTTTATTTAAATAACCACTGTTTTCAAATATGAGGTTAGAATGTAAGTTGTATAAAACTTACACATTTCATTCATTAAATCTATCACCGCTCCGTAAAATGAAATTATACAATGTTTTATTATTGACCTTGATTTCCGCGAAGATGTTATTTTTTCTTAAAAAATGTGGTACCTTATTGTAACACCAACCATTTTTAGAAGTAAAAGTGAAATAAATACAGGGTGAGTTAGAATTTCTTACGCAAACTTTTAGGAAACAATGGTACCAAAAAAAAAAAATAAAAAAAGTGAAAGAAGGCAATAATAAAAATATTGAAAAATATATATATATATATATATATATATATATATATATATATATATATATACCGGCAATTAACCAAACTTTTCGCACTTCATTCGGGCACTGCCTACTGCTAGCTAATTCGTTTCTTATTGAAAATTATTGATATAATTAATTTGCAAAACTGATCCGAAACGAAATTTTGTGGACCCGGTCTCGGTTCTGATAATCGTTTACAGTTGTACAGTATATTTTTATCATATGACTACCCACACTCGGTGGACTTTACATGCCAGAATAAGTGCGAACAGACCTTAAACGAAATTCGACTTTATTTATACGGGTAGATGGGGATTTTTAAGACCTTTAGGATGCTAAATCCCGAGATATTCGGACAATAATTTTATTTAAATTTGACAGCGCGGCTTAAATTTGAAAATAACCTAGAAACATTGACGATGTTGGTATTCAAAATTACTAACTATATGAACCAATAACGACATACGTTTTTAAAATCTTAAATCATGCTTTACTAAAAGATGAGTCATAAGACACCTCTCGCCGGCCCGACTATACTTAGGCGAATTCTGGGGTAGTGGTTCCCCCCTCAGAACCGTAACTCCGTTCCTTCCGATCCTATCCTGACCACACCCATCCTTAATCCCACCATGCATATATAGGTAATGTATGTATGTATGCTGGGAATCCATGATTGTGGCTCAAGGAGCTCGGAAAGCTCGAGAAGCCCGCCCTCCCCTTTGGGGAAGGAATGAAATACGTGGCCCTTTCCTTCCATCCAAATAATACTTTGAATATCAATTATAATTTTAAAATATTGAATTTCAAATACTTTATTCAGTCAAATATACTAAGTTTTTATTTCAAATACACTTTAATTTGTGCTTTCGTTTCTCCAAATTTGCTGGTTTTGAGCTTTTGAAATGCATTAAAATTATTCTTATGTTCGGATTATTTCTACTGGTTTAAAAGTAAAAAAGTATTTTGTTGTATTTTTAAAACTAATTCATACAATATTTTAAAATTCAATTCTAAGTCTAACAATACTTATAACACCTACTGTAGTTCCAGGGTACTTAAAAAATTGTAGATCCGCTACAGTATTTGGTATTTCAAATACACTATAGTTTGTACAGGGTCCGCCAGTGAAACGGGAAATTTTGAAGTACCCAATTTTTTCAGAAAGCGTTTATTATCAAAACTTTTTTTTAAAGGCTTAAGTAGAGGGCAGTATGCCATTTTATGTCTTAAAAATAATTCCGCTCAAGTGAAAGCCACTTTTGTGTAAACACTCTTCTAATCTAGATTGAAAATGTTCCATTACTCAGCGTGGCAGGACAGGTTGAATTCGCTTAATTTCTTGTGTAATGTTTATTACTAATTCGGGTAAGGTTTGTGTTCTATTACTGTATACCCTGCTCTTCAGAAATCCCCAAAGGAAAAAATCAGGGGATTTTGCGGGTCACAAAACGTCACCATGTTTGGAAATGAGTCGGTCCGGGAAAAGTTCCCTTAAAGCAGTCACAGACACGTGAGCAGTAACCCCATCCTGCTGAAAAAAATTGATGTCCGGAAACCTAGGTAACTCTTCCGTCACAAATGTTCTGATCATGTGTGTGTAGCGGTTTGCCGTTAACAGTTGTGGTGTTTCCTATATCGTCATGTAATAATACCAGATGATGAAATTGCGCACCACACCGTAAGTTTCGGACTACGTAATGGCTTTTGGTGTATCTCTCCTGGGTTTTTGGCATTCCAATAGCGACTATTCTCCTTGTTTACACATCCGTTTAAAAGGAAATGTGCTTCATCTGACGTAAACATGTGGCGAATAAAGTTTTCATCATCATATACACGTCGCAATATTTCTTCGCTGAAAATCCTGCGAACAAGCATATCACCATTTTTCAACTCTGGACGGCTTGAATTTTGTAAGGGTGGAAAGATAAATCTTTAGTGTAAAATTCGTCGTAACGATGTGTCGCTAATGTTTATTTCCCCTTTATGCTTAAAGTTTAATGTGGAGCCAGTTTCTTCTAACTTTCTTACCCACTGTATAATTGCATGAGCGGATGGCACACTTCCATGTCGTGGAATATTGAAATTATTACAAAAAAATCGTTGTACCGAAGTCACACCCTCACCATTTTTATAAAACGATTTTTCGAAAAACGCACACTGAACGCCTGACCACTTCTCCATGTTTCTGTTTAAATGTCAGTAACTGTCAAACAATAATCAAGTCATAGAAACATTGACTTTTAGCAAAAAAAATAATTGGTCGCAAAATCTCTTGATCTTTCGGCATGCCATTCTTTTGCGGATTTCTGAAGAGCGGTGTAGGTACCGGACCGCGAACATTTTATTATTGTAATAAACGTTTCTCAAATCGCCATTGTTACCACGATAGAAAAAATAATTAGTAGATTTTTAATATCTTAATAATACGTCGTAATTTGCTAATGTTTTCAAAATATTTTATTCATATATTTTTTTTATGTAAGGAATTTGGGATTGTTTGTATTTGTCTAGGGTTGTAAAACATACGTTGGGGAACGAGTAGCACGCTTAAAAATGCTTTACTGAAGGGGTGTAACGATTCATTGGAATTTCTTATGCGCACTCTTGATGTAAAAATGTAATTGATCTAATGATTAATTGTGGCGGTACAGAGCGCGATCAAAAGATATCTTTGTTACTTAGAAACTCGAGAGAGAAATGTAATGTTTGTTACGAACGAATGCATATTTTAAAAATTAAGATGTCGTGAAATAATTAATATACAACTGTTCCAACGGAAATTAATATTTCTTGTTTTTTTATTACTTTTGAAAAACGGGGGTGGTTTTTCGGGAGTAGATATAGTTAGTTTTGAAATCGAAGGGGAGGCAGTTACAGTTAGCTTGTGAATCGAGCCAGATCGATTTTTGGTTTTGTTTTGTTGTTTTATACATGTTAAAATGTTTTCTGTTTTCGTGCTGCCCCCTTCCAACAAAAAAAGTATTTTGTATTTTTAAAAGAAATGTTAATACCATTTTAGACTTTAACCATCGTACTTCAAACATTGCAATTCGATTACATCTGCAGTTGGTGCTTCAAATACACAACAGTTATTATTTAATTCTTTATCGAAAGTAACGTGGAATTTCGTATTCTTCAGATATATTGAAATAATATTTTGTACTTCAATTTTAATTTTAAAATATTGAATACTGCGTTTCAATTAAATGTAGCAACTTATTTTAACTATAGATATAGTGCTTTAAGTTCGTATTTACGTTTCCTTAAACTGTTTTGTGATTTTTATATTTTATTAAAATTATTATTTTTGCTCATTCCATAGAAAAAAAAGTAATTTGCATTGTTATATTGTACTTGAATTTCAATTTTAAGTTTAATCGATGATCTAAATATATTCGTATTTCAAATACACTATAGTTTGTATTTAAATTCCTTAAAACTTCCTCAGAGCAGTTTGAACATTCAAACATAAGTCTCTACCTAGCGCGAGCAAGCCAACTTTCTCTCTACATCTGTAAACATCGGGGATCAACTTCAGTTCTATCTAAACCGCCAATTCGACTAGAAGTCTTCGAGAACTCCGCCACTTCTTAAAAGGCAGTTGTCACTGCTAAGGCACACAGCAAGAAAATTAAGAAGCGGTATACAAAGAAACCGGGGATCGACAGCGTAGACAGCACCTAAATCGTCGTAATTTATTCAGCATAGCGAGGACAGGTAACCGATAAGGAAAGGTACATTCAATTAATTAAAAATATTTAAAAATTTGATAGTGTTTATTGATCTAACTAACAAAACCGCCCTCCTATCGTACACGGACTCTCAACTCCCAAGCCTTAATCCGGTGGGGTGTGAGGCTGCACTCCGGTGAGAGTCCACTCTTTCTTTCTTTCATATCTATTTTTTCAATCCCCAACATCACAACCAACTAACAAGCCATGGCCAAACATGGCAGACCCGAACCCCTATCACCCGACCCTAACCTACCCGCCCTCCTAGACTTCCGACCACATCCTTACCTCTTACCTTCTCCACCATGGACCTATGCCACGGTGACCGCTAGTTCAGCGACGCCTACGCAGACGTCCGCAACCCTCCGATCACCTACCACATCCACTACCTCCTCTACCTCTACTTCCGCATCCTCAAGCACTTCCTCATCCAACTCAACCACCTTACCCAATCCTACACAGTGAAATCTCAGAAACAACTATTCCAATCCCTTTTACCACTAAACCTTCCGTGGGCTGAACTTAAGTTCAACCACAACCACACCGCGCTCCTGATTACCAGCACGCCTATTCCCGTTCCAGAAACCCAAACCCGAATCCAGCACCTTTTTGGAACCCCTTCCGTCTCCTTCCAACAGTTAACCGACCCAAACCTTCCCTCGCTACCTCTAACCCTAGATCCACTTCCTTCTCTTGCGTCATCTGTGGCGTTGACTAAGGTATCACCATTCCCGAGATATTCTAAGCCTCCTGTAGACGACGAGATGGCAAGAAGGTATTCAGAGATGGTGGCGGAATGTTCATGGCCCTCATGTCACACTTGATGCTGAAACCATTAGGCATTGTCACACCAAGCTAATGACAACTGGATAAACCAAAAGGAAGACCGTCGGTAGCGCGATCTCCAGATAAGCATACAGTGCGTGTTGTGTTAAAGAAGGACTTAGTCTGGAGACCCTGGAAACCCCATTATGTTTAGTAGTTATCGTTGGAGGATTATAACAGGCGAATGGAATATGGGGAAATTATTCTGTCATGGCATAACGATTGCCCAGACGTGTAGAAAAACATTATTTAGAACGATGAGGAGGATTCGTCAATTGGCGCAATTGCCATTATTGGGAAGAAACAAATCCAGGAATCACAATTGAAAAATCCCAAAGTCCACCAAAATTGATAGTCTGGCGAATCGTATCACTGGTCCATTCATATTACGAGCGACCGGTATCGCCAAATGCTGAATGGATGTGTGCGCCAGTGATATCACAATGGCTGAACGAACACTATCCAGGCCATTGGGTAGGACGGCGAGGACCACATAAATGACTTCCTAGAAGTTCCGACCTCGCCCCTTGTCACTTCTTTTTGTGGGGTTGGGCCAAAGAAGAAGTGTACCGGACAAAGCCACGCACTCTGAACGAATTAGAGAAGAGAGTCAGAGTTGTTCTCGGAAACGTTCCTCTGAATTTCTTGCAGAAGTCAATTGAGGACATTTCTTTACGTATACGTCGTTTGGTTGACAACGCAGGAGCAAATGTGGAATTTTAGTGTGGTACAGATTCCCGTAGTCCTGAGAATCGAGCACAACCTCTTGACATTTAAAACTAAGAAGCTACAATGCACCTGTCCTGTATATGTCAACAACACCCAACACTCAGAACAAGTCACTGCACTTAAATACATGTTATATAGGTGCAATCAAAGATCATTGGTATTAACTGTACTAATTGGTCTAAACCTAATTTTTAAGAGAATAAAAAAATTATCAAATTGTAATTATTACTAATTAAACATATTAATCATATTCGAATTATTGTAAAATTACAATAAAGTGATTAATAACTTGGTAGTATTTGAAATTATACGTAATTACGATAATAAAAATTTTCATACTTACAGGTAAGTGAGTCGGATTAACCGTAATATTCTGTAAAAGCAGATACTCAGAATATAATCCATTTGAGACATTAATCTCTATGACTTATTAACAATAATAATTTATTACAATAAAATATAGATAAGATCAAAAACTGGAAATTGACGTAATCATTGAGAATCACTTCAGAATATGATTAATTGGCGCCATTACTTAAATTTTTGAAACTTCTCAATTTTTTGCGTTTCTTCTTTAAATGAAGAAAAAATGCATAATCATGATCAATTGTCAAAACAAAACAGAGCATTAAGTAATGTAAAATAATGTACTAAATAATACAATAAACTCACTGTTTGCGATTATATAAAGTTCACGTGTTTGTGCCGCAAAGTTTAACATCACGAACTAGAATGCAAATCATCAAATCATCGGTTCATCTGTTATTTAAGTCATGAATATTGCATTAGTGATTTCCGTATTTCACTTTAACAGGTGTATTGTGTTTATATTTATTTAATTACTTAAACATCTCTTCAGAGCTTGAGGGGATTATAATAATATAAGATTCAATTGTCTACTTTATTCTATTAATATGTCAATGATTTCAATCAAAAAAGAAAGTGATTAAATTAAATGAGAATTTTAATTTTATTCAATTACCTCATTCTTAATATAATAGATGTCAAAAACACCTAATTCCTAAATTTATCATTCTTAATAATCGTTTTAAATTATGAGCCAAATAATTATTGATTTAAATAAAAATATATTGATTAATTTTAATTATTAAAATTTCAAAATTTAAGCTAAATTATGGAAAATTTAAGTCATCAATTCAGTTACTCAATCATACATAATAAACATTATATACCTACAAGAGACTTAGATAAAATAGTCATATTCACATAATGGGATTAATGCATAACTTATTTACTATGAAAGAGTTATTTTTGGATAAATTGCAAAACTGATAGCTATTATATCATCATTAGATT